>WOVY01006312.1:102500-160020 GCA_013436015.1 Rhipicephalus annulatus | reverse complement strand
TTTATGCAAAATGGGGCGTGGTGCAAGAGTGCTAACATGAAAGTGTTTTGAAGGACTAATTATTTACTATAATATACTGTGCTATGACTGTAAATAACCTAGTACACGTAGTGCGTGGAGGCGCAAAACAAGTACATACTGTGAAAATATATTAGTGGCTAGTGGAGTAGCAAATAGGTGTCAAATGAATTCAAGAGATAACGGGGCTTAGATGCCACAGCAATACTTAGTACCTATGCGTATTTCGGTCTCTGAAACCTCGCAGCTAGAAGCAATAGTGTTTGTACTACAGTGACCACAGAATCAGACTCAGTAAAGACGCTTGTAAGCATCACTTGGATGTACAGTCTGGAGCTGCGTACACCTCTGGTAAAGAAAGCAATTACGGAAGGTCAAAAACAGGGTTCTCATCGAAGAACAATAATAACGCCTAATGTGAAATGTGCTTAAGCTCTGATGAGGGTACAGGCTTCTTTTTAAGCATGCATTTCATTATTTTCAATCAAAAGTAACGCACGCTAAGCGGCTTCGCACACTTTTAACAACTGGGCGGATAACCACCGAAAAAGGTGTGTGTTGAGTGGTTCACAGAATGCAAGTAAAAAACCTAGCCTCGAAAGCTCTGGAAAATACACACGGAAAATCTACAATTTGTCGGATAGTAGGCACTATTGATTATGCATTTAAGGGACGCGGAATGGATTGGATTGATCTTGACGATCTCAACTCTGCATATATACTGCTTTATTCTAAATAAAAAACTAAATATGGTGATCATTTTATTCACTTTTCGCTTTCGCGACTGTATGCTTTAAACTCGCTGCAATAAGCTTGTAGTGGCTCCAGTCCTTAGGAGACTGATGGTTAATCAGCTGCTTCTTTTGCTGCTTCCCGACATTTAGAGTATTTCATGCAGTCATAATCCTTGAAGTAATATATGTAGGGTACTTCTTTTTCTGTATCTAAACTCCTACCTATTACAAGAGTAGTCAAGAATAGTGGAAATATCACGCACGGTGCACAAATTCTCAGCAAATGTTGTAAAGGTTGCCGCCAAATTTATTTAAAGCCTACTGTAATTGATAAGCAAGCGAACGTAAAAGTGCATTTTACTGTGAGCAAAGTATATAACTATATATTTATTTACACATACTGCAGCCCTATTCAGGGCTCTCACAGGAATGGGACGTTATATAATACTAGGCATAGGGAAAAAATAAAAACAAATAATACAAATTGTGAAGCAAGTACACTTGTAACAAAGCAAAAGTAAAAATGAAGTTAATTACGCGTCAGTAAGATATTCATCGACAGCAACTATGAAGTCGGTTAGTGGTAAGGAGCGAATGCTACTAGGCAGGGAATTCCGCAGTTCTATTGCACGCAGAAACAAAACTGTATTGAAAGGTATTAGTACGAGCAAAGAAAAATGTTACATTCAAAGCGTGGGAATGCGGGTACAACTATCATCAGTAAATGGGATGAGGTTACCATAACCAAGGCCGGAGGAGGAGTTAATAATTCCGTATAAACATTTTAGAGCTTCGTTTTGGTATCGCGAGAGTTGTGATGGCATGTTTAATGATTGGAGGGCTGTGGTCGGCGAGAAGTTGCGGCTATAGTTATGAAAAATGAAACGGATAGATTTTTGCTGAATGTTATCTAGCAAGCTTATTTCACAGTGTTTGTAAGGGAACCAAACTACGAATGCATATTCGAGAACAGGGTGAATGAGTGATTTATATAAAAGCAGTTTAGTATCTCCAGGGGAGTTAATAATGCGCGGCGCAAATAACCTAATTTTTTCAGCGCTTTACGGCATACATGATCAATGCGGCTAGTCCATGAAAGGTGTTCGGATAGAATTACTCCCAAATATTTGTACTGTGAAAGTCTATTGTTGGATCTTGAATACCACAAATCTCGAATACCACGAAAATGTCGTCGCTATTCACACCAGACTGGATTGTCTTCCTGGAGAGTACCAAAAGTTCTGGGCCTGAAAATATAACATCCCGTAGTGATCCATCGTGCCTCCGTAAAAATGGTAATCACCTAGTGTTATGACAATTGGCATTATTCGATCTCGCCCAGTCCTGTAGATATTTTTCACTTTGATCCTTTCTCAATCACCATGAAAACCACTTCTTTAAAGGGCCTTGAGGTAATATAAATAAATAAGTATAGAAAAGTATGAAGAAAGTTGAAGTCTCCAGCTAACACAGTACGTCTTCAGCTTAGAAGTGAATGTGATGACCGTATATCTGGCACGCCCACAAGAAACTATGCATTGACTAGAGAGAATTTGAAACTTCCTGGCAGAGTCATCTACTGCCAAACGTACGCTTCCTGTACACATTAGCCAAAATGATATTTTTACTCTATGACAAAACTAATTAGACAGGCAAAGACCTCTACTTGATAAACAATTTATTCGGAAAGAGCCGTGATCAAGCAGAGTAAACCGTTTGTCAGGAGATAACCAAGTTGCTTGCACTTTCGTACCATCCAGATGAACCTGAGCAATGGAAACGCTTAGGTATTTCAAGTTGCGAATACTGATCGAAAGTTCTACTGCAGCATTCTCATATACTTTCGCGTAAAAAAGCACGCAGACGCTAGAGGCTCTCTGAAAAATTAGCTGCTGCCTTGTTCTGTGGCAGAACTTTCTTTGATTTAAAACTTGTGAGCGTATCGGTCGCCTGTAGTCAAAAAACGCCTTCGTCTCTGTGCACGCGTTTTACATTCATGCTTACACATTCCCCTCAATTTTCTGTGTATGCTTGTCAGTCCGAGGAGCCACTGCTTTTTGCAGAAAAGATGGAACTACGACACTCATGCGAGGATGTCTCCTGATCACCACCTACTTGTACAGGAACATTTACTCGGCTGTGACTCCCCCGCTCCACCACGGTGGTCTAGTGGCAAAGGTACTCGGTAGCTGAACTGCAGGTCTCGAATCCCGGCTGCTGCGGCTGCATTTCCGATGGAGACGGAAATGTTGTAGGCCTGTGGGCTCAGATTTTGGTGCACGTCAAAGAACCCCAGGTGGTCGAAATTCCCGGAGCCCTCCACTACAGCATCTCTCATAATCATATGTTGGTTCTGGGACGTTAAGCCCACATATAAATCAATTGGCTGTGACCCACTGTCAGAACACTACCCTTTTTAGGGAGCTTAAAAGGCCACCTGTTTTCAGGATAAAGCGAGCTTTTGCCCCACTACATGTCGCCAACGCTCCTCCACCCACCAAACAATATGTTACCACATGACGATTCCGTGCTATCACGCCATATTGTTGCCCGCACTGCGTGTACGCCCGGCTCCATTTCATCCTCGAGAATACGTTCCGGCATCGGCGTCAACCAGAAGCAGTAGATGCATCAAGCGTGAAATGTGTCCATCAATGGTGTCCAGCGTCGGCGTTGACACGAAATGGTAGGTGCGTCAGGCTTGAAATGTTACGGTTGGTGGCGTCTAGCGTGAGCGTCAACACAAAGCAGTAGATACGTTAAGCATTAAATGTTTCTGTCAGTGGCATCCAGCTTCGGCGTCAACACGAAACAGTAGATGCATCAAGCGTGAAATGAGTCTATCAGTGACGTCCAGCTTCGGCGTCAACACGAAACAGTCGATGCGTCAAGTGTCAAGTGTAACTGTCATGACGCCCAGCTTCGGCGTCAACACAAAACAGTAAATTCTTCAAGCGTGAAACATGACCATTAGTGGCGTCCAGCGTAAGCGCCAGGACGAAGAAAAAGACGCATTAGGCGTGAAATGTGTCCGTCGGTGTCGTCTAGCTCCGGCATCAACACGAAACAGTAAATGCATCAAGCGTAAATTTAGACCATCAGTGGCGTCCAGTGTTAGCGTCCAGACGAAACAGTAGATGCGTCAAGCGTTAAAAATAATCATGTCATCCAGTGTCAGCGTCAACACCAAGCATTAAATACGTCAAGCGTAAAATGTATACATTGGTGTGATCCAACATCGGTGTCGACACATTTAATTAGATACATCAAAGTCCCTGGTAGCACAAAAAATCACAGCTTATCCACGAGGTGAATGATGGCGAGTGCAGCGAAGTGAACTGACGAACGGACGGGCGGATGCATGGACGGCCGCACAGATGGATACCTTTCGAGTTTCATGCAAGTAGCGCGTTGAAGCCGACGCTGGACGACGCCAATGGTAGTTTCGCTGTGAGCGTGATGCAATTAACGCGTTGACTGCGATGCCAGGCGATGCCCCCGACGGTTACATTTAGCGCTTGATGCACGTTTATGGTCTAATGGACCCGGTGCTGGATGACGCCACCACTGGTTGCGTTTCATGTTTGATGCATGTAACGTGTTTACGGTGAGGCTGGACCCAACCGACAGCTACGCTTTGAGTTTGATGTATGTAACGTGTTGACGCCGACGCTGGACTGTGCCTTCATCGATTACGTTTCGAGCTTTGCAAGTAACTTTTTGATGTTGATGCTCAACGACACCGACGGTTACGTTTCGAGCTTGATGAATATAAAAAGAGGTGTTGTACTGTACTGACGCTGACACTGGATGACACCATCGGTGGTTACATTTCGCCCTTGATGCATTTTTTTACTTCGTGTTGACGCCGGCGCTGGACGTCACCGACATGTTAAGCATGATGTATCTAATGCTTTCGCCTCATTAAGGTTTTAGCCTGAAAAGGAGCCTATGAAACTACACTGCAAGTCACTAATAACTTGAAGATCGTTAGTGACAAGAGAGATTGTTCGGGAGGAAGAAATTGCACGGCTGGCCCCGAAATGTCGACGCACAAGAAATTATTTAAATTTGGTGTAAGCTGGCAACAGCGTGCCTCATTGCCCGCTGATTGTGGTTAAATTTGTGGGGCACAATTTAAGATGTATCCACCTTAAAAAAGTGGTCATGTAGGCTTCCTAAATCACTTGTGCGACTAGCTTCATCTTTGATGTTTATAAGCAACTACAACTTTCTGACACTGTCTCTTCAACTCGTTTCATAAGTTTTCTGTATATTTCTTAGCATCTTGTCGCGGGGTCGTAACGTGGGTGAAAAGAGAAGACTGTAGGTCCAAAATAAAAACTGCTTATTTGGCCTAACGTATGGCCAGTGAAAGGGAAGTCAGATTACAGGGATAGATACTGGCACTGATAGTGGTAAATTGAGCATCGGCCGTTGATTATTGGACAAGTGCTGAAGCGCGGCGGCCTTTATAGATCGGCGATCGAGTATGAGTATGGTCGTCGCGCAACCTCTGAAATATTCTGAAGAGTTGGCGTTTTGCTCTTAAACCTTAACAGTGCGACCTGCAATAGTCCCAAACTTCCTTGAACAAAGACGCGCCGCTTGCGCGAAGCATTCCTGTCAGCCTTTTTGGTGGAAAACCGACTGGAACAAAGTTGAAAATAAGAAAGGTGTGTGGCACTGCTCCACTCTCAGAGGCATCGTGGCGAAGCACAAATTAAAACACAGAGAAAAATTGCGTTAATAAAAATAACAACGGAGCGAGAAAGTAAAAACAATAAAGCACATTACCATAGAAACAACAACAAATAATACAGCCGTTCTGTTCGCTAAGGCGCATAGAACGGCTTGAGGCACACGACATGAATGGCGCCATGGTGCGTAAACCGTCGTTGAAAGTTCACTATGCCATCGGAGACACCCCCGCGTTCGCGTGGGTCCAGACGTCGAACTACCATGTATGGTCCAAACTATCTTCGCAGCTGTTTTCGTTGAGGCTGCGTCGGTGTATTGGCGTTCATAGGTCAATGCTGTTACCGTGCTGGTAGACCACGAAGCTTCGGTGAAGATCGTAACGGCGGTGCTGATTCTTGATGTGCAGGCGGGGGAGCTGACGAGCTTCTTCAGTATGCTAAAGGTAGGTGGTGGCGTTGCCAATTTCTTTTCAGTGATGTTTGGAAGCATTGTGTCGAGTGTTGTTCCCAGACTCCTTCCATAAACAACTTGTATGACGTCATCTGCATCATATTTTAACGGCATTGTTGTACGCGAAGATGACGTACTGAAGGATGACATCCCAAGTCTTGTGTTTTACATCGACGTACAAAGCCAGCGTGTCGGCGGTGGTGTTGTTAAGATGCTCGTTGAGGTCACTGGTCGATGGTTGGTAGGCGATGGTCTGGCATTGGCTTGTTTGGCGCTATCGGAAAAGTACCTGAGTTCCTTCCACAGTAAAGGCCGTAGCTTTCTCGGCAATGAAAACTTCCCGCGCGCCAAAGTGCCAGATAATATCCGTGACGAAGAAATTTACAACCTTAGTGGCAGTGCCTTTGAACAGGGCTGTTGTCTCAGCGTATCGAGTGAGGTAGTCAATAGCTATGATGATTCATGTTTCCCCAGAATTCAACGTCGCGAACAGCCGCAGTAAGTTCATGGCAATTTGCTGTAATTGCCAGTGAGGTGGTTCGATCGGTAGAAAGACGCCTGCTGGCCTAGTCGGTGGTGACTTTGGTAGCTGACACTCTCAGCATATCTCGTGCACTGAGGTGTCCAGCTGTCCTGTCGTCGTATAGGGCGCCCGGGACTCTTGGTTTTACTGCTGAATGAATCACAAAATTGTGTTTGACAGAAGGGGTGCGATGATCTTTAAGAGAACTCGATTTCACAGGAAGAACGATGCCAGTCCTCTATTCAAAACTTCAAAACACTGGTGCTGTTACGCTCTAGGTATCTCTCTAGGCTCCTGAGTTCCAGTCAGTTCGCTGTTGCTCGGCGAAGTCGTTGGTACTTATGATTCCCAATAAGTATAAGTCATCTGGGTCATCCTGCGGAGGTTGTTTGAAGCTGGCACGAGACAGGCAATCGCTGTCAGTGTTTCTTTCCAGACTTGTAACGATGATGACGTTCAAGTTTTACGTTCCAGGCTCCACCGTGCGAAGCAATCCGAAGGGTGCTTCAAGCTAGCTAGCTAACACAAAGCGTGGTGGTCACTCACAGCTTTGAAGGGCCAACCGTAAAGGTATGGGAAAAGCGTAACGTGGCCCACATGATGACAAAGCGCCCATTTTTAGTTGGTAAAACAGTTGGCTTCTGCTTTTGATAGCAATGGGCTAGCATAACTTATTACCCTTTCCAGTCCACTTGTTTTTTTTTCACAAGAACGGTGCCGTGTCCGACACTCCTAGCGTCGGAGTGTATTTTCGTCTCGGTGAATTCATTGAAAATCACAAGTAACAGAGACATCTGCACGCATCGGTTTAGTTCCTCAAATGCTTGCTGCTATGAGGCACACTTGAACTGCAAGTCAGTTCTGGTAAAGTAAGTCAGGGGCGTGGGTGAAATTTTCGAGGAATGGGTGTTATAGGCACACAAGCCGAGAAAACAAAGCACGGCCTTCCTATGGTGGGCGCCGTGGAGGTGGAGATGGCAGCTTGTTTGCGAGGTGCAGGGAGAACTTAACACTGGCTTAGGACGTGGCTCAACAAAAAGAGCTCTTCATATGTGAAGCGGTATTCGTCTGGCTTCAGGGTGAGTACCGATGTCTTTATTGTTTATAGTACAGCTTCAAATTGCTGGAGGTGTTCGTTGAAGTTCGCGGAAAACACAACGATGTCGCCTAAGCACGCAAGGCAAGTGTGCCACGTCAAGCTTGTGAGAACTGTATCTCTAACGGTTTGGAAGATAGCAGGGGTCTAGCAAATACTGAATAGCATGTCCTTCAACTTGAACAGGCCGTCTAGTGTTATAAAGTCACACTTCTCTCACTCTATGTTCATTTTCAATTTGCAGTAGGCTGTCTTGAGGCCCATCACCAAAAGGTACTCAAGATTGTGGAGTTGATTCAGGGTCTTCTATCCCTGGTACGAAATACTCCTGATTATTCAAGACTTTGTTTAGGTAATGATCGTCGGCGCAGAAGCGCAGGGTCACCAACACCCCGCCAGACGCCAAGGGACCCTTTTTACGGCTAGATTATTCCGTCGCGAAGCAGTTCAATTATTTTTTTCCGTATGGCTCCTTGTTCTCGTCTCAAAACACGACAGAGTGGTCGGGCGCTTCTTCCGGTTTGATTCAATGTTTTGCAACTGGGGTCTGTGGAATTCTTAACGACGACAAAATGACAATAATTGAATTGCAAGAGCAGAGATTTGAATTGGTTTCGCGTGTGCTTTGTTAGGCTCAAATTGACGTCGAAATCAGGTTGGGCATGTTGATTCATCGAAGCAGTGTGAGAAGTATCAGAGAAGGCGAAAGAATCGCTCACGTCAACGAATTCTTCTATATACACGATGGTCGTACCAATGTTGGGGTTCCTATATTCATTGCTGACGTTTATTGCCAATACCCTCACTTTCCAACGACTCAGCCCGGCAATGGCTACTGCCACAGAAACCCGGCGGCTAAGGAAAAGGTACTTGTTGCCCTTTATCATGCCTTTAAAGTGTGCATGCGTCTCGATGCCGATGGAAACATTGATGCTTCAACAAGGAGGAATGGTGACTTAGTGTTCAAGTAGACCAAGACACAATGCTTAGTTCTTTGGCGTAGTGGGGTTGAGAGAGTGTTTCATCAGGCTAGTGTTAACAATACATAAACCAAGTGGATGACAGCTCCATGTTGGCTTATGAATGCCATTTCAAGTAAGACATTCTGGAGAAATGTTTAGTAATACAAACCTCACAGGAATAATCTGGTTATTTATGGTGACTTGCAGTGCAGACTCTATCCGGCGTTATTAAATGACATCCAGCGGTTCGTATTTCAAGGCCATCGCAAGCTGTCCTGACATTTTTATCTTTGCTGCAGATGTTTCACAGATGGACGGAATTGTCGGCTCCAGCGTCGATGACACTGGTGGCGTTATGGTCGTCGAATAGTACGTCGGCGTCGCCAGTCCACTGTCAAGCGTTGCGGTTACATCACAGCGCTACATGGTGGCTACGCCGGCTCACTCTATTGCTTTCACATGGAATCGTGAGGTCTTCCTTAGGCCGCGAAGTTTGAACGTTAAGGCTCTTGCGGCATGTGAAGTGTTAATGAAGTGTTAGCGTAGCGTCATCGCAAGTGGTGGGGCCTTCAGTATTTCATCGTACATCAACAGTACCTTCATCTGTGGCCATCCTTAGTTTTCATATTATGAGCTAGGTGACCGGCCCCACTTTGGGCCAATGTACTGCCGGCGTCCCGATGACATGTAGCGGCTGGATGATGGCGAAGGAGAAGTTCCTCAGGGATCTCCGCGCTGTGGCAAGAAGTAAAGTGACGGGATCTCTGTGGACCCTCTGTAGGTGCAGTGTATCGATGGGCGATAAAATGTAGCCTCATTTGGTGGTACTGGCAGCGGTGGTACGGTGTACCTGGTTTCAACGCAGTGATACCATTTGGGTGGTGGTCAAGGGCGTGCCAATGTCTTTCTTTCTAGGAGCGTAGCGGTAGCTGGTAGGTGGGCCTTAAGGCGTCGAAGGTGGTGGCAGCGGAGCATGGTGGCGGAACTGCAGTGGGGCAGCGTCTTGACGCGGCCTTCCAGAGCTTTGTGGCAGACGGCAGCGTTATAGCTCACAGCTTCTGCTGTAGGTTGCGCTGCTTTGGGAATACCAAGCGATTGCCGAACTTCCCCCGGACAATGTCGGTGATCGAGCTTACTGGAGGCTCCAGCGAAGGTAATAGCTTGCGCAGCTCCTCTCGAGAAACTTCATGGATGGTCTCGCGCACATCGTCAGTGCAGAAGGCATGAACCTTGGCTTTGCTAAACAAGAAGCGCTGGTTGTTCTTCGTTGTCCGCATCTGAAGTGCCTTTTATATGGACCAGTTTTTCATGTGTAGCCTATAGCCGGCACAACAAGAGCCCCGCCGAACGCTTTGATTCTTGGCGAAGAACTGCAGAGTTCTTCGCCAAGAATCTAAAATACTGTGAGGTTGTCAGAGACCACGACTCCCTCTGCGAGGCTCGTTCACTTCTCGTGCCGCATTCGTCTTTCACAAAGGTGGTGGGAGATACCACTGTGACATACATCAATATAACAGACCCACCGGAGCCACTTCTACAAATCATTCCTAAACCGAATATACGCCGAATAACCTAACGTTGAGTGACAAGGCTCACTTGAAACAGAATATAAAAGTTGGCCTGTTGCTAACTTCGGAACTTGTTGACATATCTCGCAACACAAAAAAACGTCCAATTTCCCCTGGGATGCTGCTTCAAGCGCTTACTCCATGACGCAGTAGAGGCCGGCTGCGACTTGTTGACTTGCTAGCTGAACACAAGAATTTCCTGCATGACCAACACTGACCATAGCATTGAAGCCAGTTTCGTCATTAGGACACACTTCTCTCTGTCCCAACGAAATCGCAGTGCGGGACAGAACAGATTAACATTATCTACTTACAGTCTACCATTAAAGGCGTCATCGCTAAAGCACCCTGTCAAGCGTCAGCGTTGTATGAGCAACACCGACACAGCTAGCATCGGACACCAGAGAAAAGACATCATTGGTGGCTCGCTCATTGGCAGTCATGACCACATGTGGTAACAGTGAACCACCGCGTACATATGTACATTTCATCTCTTATCACTCATGCTACCAGGTGATTTCACCTGGTACCTACTTCAGAAACAAGCTAGATGTTACTCGGGTTAGACCACCCTTATTGTTCTTTGATATTACTCCGGTCGCTCTCTCTTTACCATTCTTAAAGTGACACAGTAATAATTGTGGCATTATATTCTGAAGTGAATTCAGAAATTACTAGTATATTCGAAAGAACCGGTCTTCTTTCGAAATACTAGTTACAAATTTCGCATTTTTTTCATTTTCTCAATATTGTATAAAGTACCTCAAACGAAGCGCATATGTACGTACCTGAGCACCCATTTATAGTGAATCTGAGAAAGATAAAAGTAAACAAGCAATGTTAGTTGCAGATAATAGAGCCAATGCATACTGTTCGAAGTAGTTAAAAATAAAAAATTTGAAAATGAAAATATTCAGCCACTGTCGGAATACCATTAAGCGTATTTAAGAGAGAGAGAGAGAAATAATAACCGGAAGAGACGAAGAGATTAACGCGGCAATATAACTGGTTCTCTATCCTGTGGAGGTAAAGGAAAATAAGGATCTAAAAGAAGATAGAGAGAGAAATAAACCTTTGCAATGTAATGTGGCAACGGTGGAATTGTTAAGCTTACGAAGTTTGAGCCTCAGTGCTTGGCTATGTGTGTGTATTCACCGATTGACGTGTAATGGCCCTGCTAACAACCCCATCAAGATGTTGGATGTGTCCAAAGAGCTTCTTTATGAAATAAAAAAATGTCATCAGCTGTTTGTTGCATGCAGTAAATGTTTGTATACAAGTTCGTGAAAACAAAAATAAGGCAATTGATATTATTAATTTTGTTAGTAAAATTTCTTATTCATTGTTTGAAATCGAAATCTGAGGCATTGCCAAAATAAATTAAGGTAAAGTGCCTCCAATGTTGGAAGCAGAGCGAAAAATTGGGGGACCCTTGAGCTTCACCTTTATCATTTGAATGCGGTAGCCAAATCTGGCCCTGATGCAGCCTAAAATCGCTAAGTGCATACTTATTGCTATGCTTTGTTACATAAACAAACGTACACTGTAGATTGTACCAGCACGCACACGCGAGTGAGTCGTACATACAGGTTTTCGATCTAAATCAAGAGTCGCATGGCCTCCCAAATCCACGCCACACGTTTGCCATCTCGGAGGCCAAAAATAGACTGACAATGCCTTACAGATGGCAGCACATGATCTATTGTTTGCTGTTCGCTTGAACAACGTTTTTTTTTGGAAAGGCATCATATATATTCCACTAGATGAACATAGTGGTCCACTTTTGAACTGTTTGAAAGCTTTTGTGTGTTTTTATTGGCGATTGCTGCACAATCTCGGCCCTTTTTTATGTCGTTCCAGGCCTCCCAATTGTGCCTACAAATAGCCGAATGGGCTTGTCTTCGTCGTGACACCTGTGCTACACAATGTGTTAAAGAGGCCCTAAAATGTTATTTCAAGTAACCGCGGAATGAATCAACTAGAAGAGCTTATTGACTCATGAATTCAACGCTGCAAAAACTTTAGGAATCAGTCTAGTGCGATTGAAATTACAAAGGTTTCTCGCATGCTGCGATTGCATTCTCTCTTCCCTCGTCCCGACACATGCATTGGAAGCTAAGCAGGCAGATCACCCATGCCTCATGACTTTTAGCATGCTTTTCTTCTTTTTCCCTCGATTGCGAGGCTTTTGCAATGCAATTGTGCGCGCACGCGTGAACAAGTAGTGGTGTCCCGCGGCAATGTCTGTAACGAGCTTTTTCGCTCACGGACAATTTTTCGCTCACAGCCAACGGAGCCGATATTGACGGCCGGGTTTCTGCGACACTAGCTCTGTAACGCTGTCGCGTTAGAACCATATTACTTGCAGTCGTATTCATAGCAGATGGTGGGGCCAATACGTTTAACGTATTTGAGGATCTTTCACTCCTATTGTTAATTTTACTACTTTTTGTAAAGCATTGAAACACTTAATTGCACTTGTTACTGTCTCTTCTAGCAATGAAATTTAAACTAAGCCATTTCACTTGCTGATGTTGTCATGTGATTCTAGAACCACAAGAGCCCCGCGGCGGTGGTCTTGTGACTAAGGTACTCGGCTGCCTACCCGCAGGTCGCGGGTTCAAATCCCAGCTGCAGCGGCTGCATTTCCGATGGAGGCGGAAATATTGTAGGCCCGTGTGCCCAGATTTGGGTGCACGTTAAAGAACCCCAAGTGGTCGAAATTTCCGGAGCCTTCCACTATGGCGTCTCTCATATTAATATGGTGGTTTTGGAACGTTAAATCCCACATCTAATCAATCAATTTTCCAAGAGAACGTATAGTATCCTATGAAAAACAACTGCACTATTGCTTACAAAAAAGGAACAAGTTGTAATAGAAAACAGTAAACTAAAAAAACGAAAGTTCTGCTGTTTGTACATGTTGTCTCACAATTGCGCATACACGCAGTAGAATAACGTTTTCTTTTTCCATACCCGTGCGAGATCATGATCATATCTTCATCTGTGTGTGAGACCTCATCTAAATAGGATGAAATTGAGAACTCTGGAAATGTTACGCCTTGTTCATGTGAGGTGTCTCCGATATTGGAAGCAGTATAAAACCATCTTACATGCAAAAAATTTTCAAAGGTTGGTGAAGCACGCTCAGTACAATGAGTGCGAAGAAAATGCGAACACCTTCTGTTTGGAGTCGTTCTAAGCATAGTTTCCTAAAAAAATAACTAGAGGGTCTCCACCACTGCAATGAATCAGCCACCGCGGGAATGATGGGTATTACACAAACTTTCTAGTCTCTGTGTTTGTGGCCTTCGAGTTCTTGTGTGGCTTTGTTTATTGCTGTGTTTTGGTTTTGTTTCGGTTAAAAGAACCAGTCGTTGTGAACTTCGTCAACCGATTTGAAATGGGGTGCCAAAAAGATTAGGGTGTTGAAGGGCAAGTGCTGAACATTTGTTTTTTTTTTGTAGGAAAGAAATTTTAAGCCAGGGCGTCAGAACAGATAGGGAAATACGATTATAAAACAAATCTCTTTACTACCTATCATTCTCGTGCTAATTGAAGCGCACTGCATTGCTATCATACGGGTTGGCGCCAGTGATTGTTAGTGTATTTATAAAAATCTTTGTGGTCTTAAGGGCAGAGAGTAGGGCTGATACCTTTCCTATATTGCATGCTTTTCACAACTAATTTCTCGGAAAGTACTCTACATAAATTATTCAGAAGAGTCTCACTTTTTTGTAATGTGTCTTTTGGCTATGGGACTTTAAACACAATAGTATTAGAATGTCTGATATTTAAACACTCTTTCTGTAAAGAAAAAAAACTGATTGATATGAAAAATTGCTAAAACGATTGTAATGGTCCGGTTCTGGTTCTGTATCTTTTTATTGATGTTTCTTTACTCTGGAGCATAGTCAGCCTGATTTTGATGCAGTATAGGTAATTTGGTAAATATACCAAAATAGTGTTTTCAAGATTTATAGAATTAAAGAATGAAAATGAGTTTTTTTGAAGTTTTGTCCACTAGGAATATGTCTCGCATGGTTTGAATAATAGTGATGTGCCCTGTAAACAACATACGAATTAGCTTTGCCTTCTTTTTTTGTTTTCTTGGTTCCTTGGGTGACTTTTTCTTATATCTTCGATACCTATGAAAACCCAGTATACTCGGTGGTAGTAATTACCGTCAATGATGCACAATAGTTACGTGGTTGACGTCCCAGATAACTACTTCAATCTACCACATGCCCTTCCAGCCACCCAGAAGTCGTCAAGTTTCACAATTCTAGAAGCATCGCCAATATCCGGACACCTGCTGACCAGGCCGACCATCGTTTTCTGCAAGAACTTCGCAATTATTTCGACGTGTCACAGCCTCAACTGGGCGACACGTCAAAAGTGCAGCATTAGGTCGACGCAGCTGTGCACCAGCCACTGCGCTAGAGACAATACCGCACCTTCACTAAAGATTACCGCGTCATTAATCACCATGTCGAAGACAAGCCTTGTACTGTGAATATTCGACCATCTCACTGTCCTTGGGCGTCTCCTGTCAATTTTGTTAGTAATGAAGACAGATATGTCTAGGTTCTCGTATATCAGCGTAGTTTTAATAAAATATGACTTCTATGCTTTGCCGCGAATTCATGACGCCCTTGACACGCTTCAAAGAGCAAAAATCTTCTCGTCACTCTGCTTGAGGTCTGGCTACTGGCCGAAGCATACACAAACGCCAGCACCGTAATGGTCGATGCAGTCTTCACTTAACGAGATCCCGGGGACTCAGAATATGTTTTCGCTTGCGCAAGTCGCACGCTGACGAAAGCAGACACTGATTACAGTGTGACCCCCCCCCCAAAAAAAAAACAAAGCTTGGCTCTAGGATTGGCGTTTGGAAAGTTTAGGATGTATTTATACAGCCACCTGTTCGACCTAGTAACCCAATATCATGTGCTTTGATGGTTCGTCTAGTTAAGAGACCCTTTTGGCGGCCTAGGTGAAAGCGCAATAACCGTGTCGTATGCTGCTGCGGTCGCAAGAACTCTGACGAATACTCCCTTTTACGTTCACCCTTACCCCCAGATAGTGCATACAGGTGCATTTGCGCCCACCCCTTGTTATCACTCAATCTAGACTCGATAGCCAACAAACAGCGCAAGACCTAAGGGTCACCACTGTTCTTGATTATATATGTGGCGCGTCCACCATTTGTATCACGTGCATCAGACACCAAATTTTACATGACACTAGTTGCAACCAACTCCTCTACGCATGCAACTAGTCTGCTTATGGCCGCTGGTGAATACTGGTCATTTCAAACAGCGTGTGGCCAACATGTGCTCCTTTTTTCACAACAATGTACAGTGTGGCCAAGCCAGATGCTTCAAAACGTAGATCCGTTTTCGTCATCGGTATTACTGGGCCGGCTTGCACAATTATGCGCCTAAGTTTGTGCAAAGCTGCTTTGACTGCCAACAATTCAATCGCCACATGTAGTTGCCCAGATGCATAGAAGCCGCTTTCGTGCCCTGCAAAGTCACTCGATTGCTTCGGTGTTGACTTCTATGGTCGCTTTCCAATCACACTTGATTGAATTCGCTGGAGTAAAATTCCTGTTGACCATCTCACACTGTAGGCTGCAACTAATACTTGGTCGAATGCTGTCGCTCTGAATGTCACCTGTTTCTGTTATATCGATTGATGCTTCGACATGGCGCACCTCAAGAGCTTCTTGGTGACACAGGGCGCACTTTCCTTTCCGAAGTTGTCAAAGCTAATTTTTGAATACATCATTCACCGAGAGAGAGAGAGAGAGAGAGACAAACAACATTTATTCACGCATCCGGCGTGCGGGAAGTCACCGGCCACGCAGGGCGTGGGTATTCCCTATCTGAAGACTATGGCTAATAGAGCCCTACAGTCCCAGGACCTAGATCTTGAGGACGTTGTTCTCCGGCTAGAGCCATCCAGCGGCTTGAGAAGGCCCTGGCAAAGCAGAGGAGAAAGGGAGCCGACGCCCCGGACAACAGGAGTGGAGAAGCCCGAGTATCCAATGCCTAGCCGGAGCACAACGTCCTCAAGATCATTCACCAAAGAACCATGGCATACTAACCGTAGGTAAGTAGGATACAGAACGCGTCAACCAGACGGTGCGCGACATGCTTTCGATGTTCGTAGCATCGGACGATGACAACTAGAACCATGACGTACCATGTGTAACATTCGCATACAGCACTGCGATAGAAGCAACTGCGAGATTTCGGTTTTCTTTCATCTTTACGGAAGCGAGCCTGCATGAAATGTCGACGCCATACCGTCCTGATGCTTTCGAGTGTCAACCTATCTCCGACGTTGCTCCGCAAGGCATGATTTAGTGCCAGCTGGTGGATCAGATGCGACTTATCTACAGCGCTGAACGAATGGCTCGTGAAATTGGGGCCCTGAAATAGGGGCATCACCCTGCCGGAGAGACTACGTTCTTCACCCTGTATATCCGTCGGGGCACTGGAGTTCTAGCTTGTCTGGCTTGTGTATTTAATAACGTTAGTACCTAGCTACCTGCTTACCTCGCCTGCACTTACACATTTCAAAAGCGGATACACCAGAAATACGGCGCCAGCCTACTTACAGGTCATAGTTGTGACCTAGAGTCTCTATTATAGTAATTTATGCCACACCAAACTACGGCACTATCCTCGAAACTGGTTCCAATATACGCATGAACGGACTGCATCTTTTGCTAGACCACTCCGGTGATTTTTTTTATTTAGCCTGTTACTCAATTAGATGACGTGTCCCGTAGTGCACTTCACATTTTGCATCATTCCCGTCTCATGCCCTATCATCAGCCTTTGCCTGAAACATTTCAGGTCACCAGGATAGCTGTGTTTGTGAAGAAGAATATGCCCCTCCCTCCAGCAGTATCGCCAACGCTCGCATCGCTCGGCTAGTGCATGTGATCGGTGATTTCTTAGTGTACTGTGCCTCAAGCGGCATTGTCACTGACAAGCATATCGTCATTCTACCACTGATAAACCTTTTCACAAAAAGAAGTTAGAGAGAAGGGTAGCCGAATAAAATTACCTGCAAAGCCATTGAGTGTAAACAGTATACTATTTTTATACTACGTAACCTGTCTTGTTATGCGAAAAGCCTCGATATTGTGTGTGCTACAATCTATATAGATAAATTATATTTTAAAAAAAGTTAGTTTGCGCAGTTTCATAAAGGTTCACTTCGCAAATATTAGTTTATTTTTATGTTGCCTTCTTGTAGGTGCAAAAATTTTAAAAATGTGAACCTATAGGAAACGCCACCACGCTGGAAGCAACATTCAAGAGCAGAACAATTTTTCAAACAATAATAAACTGCAATTTCGCAATTCCAACAATTGCAAAACGATGCCTGATAAGCCAAAAAACGCGTGCAAAAAGTCACAGCTTTGCCACAAAGGCGAAGCAATGAACGCGATTGTAACAAATGCAAGGTCAGGCGCAGAATCGCAAGCAAATTGAAATGTTCCTCGTGTTTCTCACGCAATAATGACGCAAGAAACGTACTCACAGCTGAACGCAATTAAACGTCTCAGTTGTCACTTCGCTGTGCATGAAAAGCTCACCCTTTTTGCAAACAAAGGCTGTGCAACAATCGCAGTGACATTTGGGTGCCCCGTAACAACAACGTTCTATCTTTGTACGTTCTATCAAGTATTTACGTCACCTTAAATTCCTATGATACTTTCTTGTATTTTTGTTCCTTTCTTGAAAAATCAAAGTTTTTGATGTTCTGATTTTTTATACAAATTGCATTCTGCTTGTATAATTTCTCCCGTTATACCCCCCTACTAGCCTATGACCAAGGTTCTAATCAGTGTTGTGCCTTTCATGAACTATAATCAAAACAACCTCGATAAAATCCTAATCGTAACAACAGAATCGTTCCAGTGTAAGGAGAACGCCAGCCGAGGCGTATGATCTTTCCCTGCGAGAGATAAGGGTGCGTGAGAGATCGCCCTCTCCTCTCCGCGCGCCAAAGTACGTGAGAGAGATGAGAGTCGGAAGGTAGACGAAGTGAAGTTTCACTGGGCGTGAGTTTCCTAGTGCTGCTCTTTTTTCGCCAATTTTGTAAGTTTTCGCACTCGTGTTCTTCATCTTACTGCCAAGATTCGGCCACCACTTTCGCGGTGCACCAGGCGCCACGTCTCCAAGGCGCCTAAGCCTTACGTTAGGCTGCCACGACGTCCGAAAGCTTCGGCTACTGGTGGCGGCCATTCTTCTCGGTGCCAATCAGATGAAGACGAAGTGATGAATGCGTCCGAACAGCAAGACAATCCCGTGTTTCACGGACCCGAGGAGGACTCTGACGGCCCCTCGACGACACTTAACGCCAACGCCGAGTGTGTTACTTCGAAGATGGCGTGAACTGATAATCAAGAGGATTACAGCGATGCAACAGTCACAGACCCCGCGGAAATGAACTGTGATGTAGAAGCAGAAGACAGGCCTTTCACAACAGTCACGTACAATAAAGCCCGACCAGCGGGGATGCCCGTAACTTTCAAGCTGACAGACCCCAGCGCTTCGTTCTGGAAAGTCAATCCGAACAAATTGGTCAGTGAAGTAGTATCTGCCGTTAAAGAGAAAGTGGAGTCGTTCCGTGTCAACAAAGATGGCAACTTCTCCGTAAGTGTCGCTACAGTTACTGCATCCTCCAGACTTCTTGAGTTAACACATGTTGCTGGTCTTGAAGTGGCGCCGTACATACCGCAGTCGTACGTGAGGAACCCAGGAAAGATTAGACAAGAACCAGTGCAATACAGTGAAGATCAACTGCTTGAATATTTAAGAGACAGCGGTGTAATCTCAGTCAGGAGACAGACTAAATGGCTCCGTCGAGAAGATGGTTCAGCAGAGCGACATTTACTCGGCAGTGTAATTCTTAAGTTCTTTCCCGACAAGCCACTGCCGCCTCATATTCTCCTAGGCTTCACAAGTCATACGGTAGAAGAGTACCTACAGTCTGCTACACGATGTTACAAATGTCAACGTTATGGACATGTCGCCAAATCGTGCCATGAACAACTTCGCTGCAAAATCTGTGCAGGAGCACATGAATACAAATAATGCACATCGAGAAATCATCCCAAATGTGCCAATTGGATTAGAGACCATGTAGCGTCATATGCTGGTTGTCCGAACTACCAGGCAGCTACTCGACTAAAGCGACAAGAAATTTTGCTTGGAAGAGCTTCGAAAAAGGAATCGCCATGTCCAAATCCTGAAACTGTGCATCCACTTTCTGTGACTTCAAAATCACAAAAGAGTACATCACCACTGTCGTATGCGACGGTAGTCAAGCGTGCTTCAGCTCAGAAAAACAAAAGTACAGCCAAAACGAACCGTAGAGGACGATCACCAAGCGTTCAAAGGCAGACAAGCGACAGCAGGACACCGAAACCATCAGCAATTCAGGATAACCAAGCGTCTACACCTTTCACCTCGCCGAAGCCAAAAAAGGCCCAACAGCAACGTGCACCAAAATCAAGTGATGTGGATATGGTTATATCGATGCTCTTCGTTGCTTTGAAGGCAATCCTGAATGTATTTCCACAGGCCAATGACCTACCAGAGGTGAGCGCAGTCCTTTTATTAGAGCCTCTAGCAGTACAACAAATAATTGTTGTATAGCAAATAGGCTCTACAAATGAACAACTGTTTCCGAAACACAGATGTGTTTCACTGGAATTCCAATGACCTTAGGTCCGAAAGCGCAGACTTTAGGAAGCTGGTTGCTCAGTATTGCTTCCCCGTTCTGTGTCTAAATGAAAACAACGACAGCCCTGACTTTAGGATTTCTAACTATGTCACATATGCACCAAGAAGAAATCCAGGGTTCAGCAGGGCACTGTTATGCGTACGGCGTGACATACCCTCTTTTGTTTGATATTTATCAGCCTCGGACGTGGCAGAATTTGTAGGGTGCAAAATTCAGTTCCAGAAGCTTACCATCACCGCAATTTGTGTTTATTTGCAACCATCGACACGCATCTCCGAATCATCTCTGGTTCGTTTACTGGGTAAAGCCCAGGGGTCTGGCCTCATCTGTGGAGATTTCAATGCGCACAATAGCACGTGGGGCAGTACTCATACCGATTCACGTGGGAGAACACTCGAAAAAGCAATTGATCGATGTGGTCTTGTTGTACTGAATGATGGATAAGTAACATTTTTAAGAGGTAATAATTATGCCAGCTGTCTAGCTTTGGCTATAGCCTTTCCTGACATTGCACGAGATATGAACTGGTGTACAGACCTCGAAACACGAGGGAGCGATCATAACCCAGTTCTTAAGCAACACCCAAGAAAGCAAGCGCAAACGATTACATTGATTTCAAAGTTAACTGACTGAAAACTATTTCGCCTACATACTGAACGTGACTTGAAGGGAGTCAATGAAGTCGATGAATTTATGCCCTGCATTCAAAGCAGTTACTCCCGTGCGACAAAGTTTACAGCTGTCCCAGCAGGCCACTCTAGTGCAGATGCAGACTATGAGCGCCTACAAGCTATTAGAAGGCGAGCAGAACGTCGCTTTTGCCGAACAGGGAGGCTTGAAGATTATAAGAAGAGTCAGGCCACATACCTCCAATTTAACCGACACATGCAAAAGTTAGGTCGGAAAAATGGCATAATTTCTGCAATTCATTCACCCCATTTGCTCCACTTCCGAAAATCTGGCGAACAATCACTGCTCTAAGTCATCCAGTATCCCAGCGAAACCCATTCAGAGCATTGGCCATATCTCTTGGACTATCCGAACGGGATGTTTCTAATTAGTTTTGCACAATGCGAACTGGAACTGGGCAATTGGTTCTTAACACTGCTACGCTGCCTAGTTCTGTAAAACAGCAAATCCTAGATGCATACATTTTATCACATGCTCAACTGGACAACACGTATTCTCTACTAGAGTTGCGTACTGCTCTATTACTAACCCGTGTAAGAACGGCAACTGGTCCGTACAACGTATCGGACAGTGTTCTGAAAAATCTAGGACCCAACGACATGCCAGTTCTTCTACGGATATATAACGACATGTGGAGAAGGTGTACGTTCTATTGTGTTGGAAGGTCGCGAGAATCGTCCTTCTACTGAAGCCCGGTAAATCACCGCTTTCGCTTGACTCATTCCGTCCAGTCAGCCTCACTAGCTGTGTATCTCAAATAACAGAAAAAACGGTTGACAGAAGATTACAGTGGTGGATTGAAGCTAACAACTCGCTTCCAGAACAGATGGCTGATTTCAGACGACGGCGATGCACCATGGACTGCGTCTTAGACCTCGTTACATTAGTAGAACATGAGATGAGCTGTGGAAACTTGGCTGTTGCGGCGTTTATAGATATTTAGAAGGCGTTCGACTCTGTGAGCCACCTTTTTGTGCTGCATGGGCTTACCTCACTAGGCGTTCACGGTCGTATCCCTCAATGAATCGCCAACTTTCTCTGTAACAGACAAATATACACTTCAACCAATAACAGAGACAGCGATCGCTTTAACATGAACAGAGGTGTACCCCAAGGAAGCGTTCTAAGTCCGCTTCTTTTCAATGCTGCAATGGCAGGTCTTCCATAAGTACTGCCCGAAGTCTTGAACATTTCGTGTATGCAGACGACATATGCATATAGACGTCTCACAAATCACTGGAAGTGATCGAACATCGGCTTTAACAAGGACTAGACGCAATAAGTGATTACCTCAAAGAGCAAGGCATGCAGATTTCTCACGCCAAATCTGTAGTTCTGCCATTCACAAAAAAACGACTGAAAAACTTGAAGTTGTTTGTGGATGGCCAGAGAATCTAAATCGCAAGAAAGCATAGCTTCTTTGGCGTTACCTTAGATAGCCAACTCAGATGGAGTCAGCATATTGCCGATCTAGAAAATCAAGTGAACAGCACCATAACAGTTGTATGTCGCATCGCGGGAACAAAATAGGCGGTACATCAGCGTCTCTCCTCCACGTCCATTGTGCACTAATTCGACAGAAAATTGCCTACTCTGCACCAGTTCTCCTCAACATCTCTCAGACGTCGCTACACTGACTTCAGCTGTTACAAGCACGAAGCTTACGCTTATGTCTGGGGGTTCCACGAGCAACATCAGGTTTTTTGACACTGGCAGAGGCAAGAGAACCCAACTTTTCAGTAATTGGAAATATGGAGACATGTCGCCATCTCTTTCGTCTAGTCACGCAACACCCTTCCCGTCCGCTCATATCCAACATCGTGAACCATGCTAGAGCGCAAATATACCACGTGTACCAACAGTACATTTTCCGGCTTCCTGTGTCGACACATTGGCCACTGGACCAAAACTACCCTCCATAACTGCTTGAGCTACCGACTATTGAGACGTCAATAGAAGGACTTCGCAGCAAACATGAAGTGCCAACCGTTGCTGCTCAGCAGTTGGCATCACATCATCTGTTTGGCAGGTACCAAGGATACACTCACGTGTACACTGACGGCTCCGTCACCAAAGAGACAGTGACATCAGCCTTCATAATTGCGGAATTGCACGAAGAATATGCATGTCAATTGGGCCACCTCTCTTCTTCAACAACGTGGGAGCTCGTAGCGATTTTGCTAGCCATAAGATTTATTAAACTCTAAACGACACCAAGAAATAGGGTGGTAATTACAGACTCGCTGGCAACACTGGCGTGTGAGGAAAGTGCCACTTCAAGACACATTGATGTGCGCATAATACTCGCTATACTTAAAGAGCTCTCAGAAGCTGCGAAGTCGAATAATCGAGTGGCATTTCAGTGGGTTCCCAGTCATTGCGAAATTGAGGAAAATGAAATAACAGATGAGTTTGCGAAAACTGCTCATGATTCTACGCGAACGTGCCTTATTCTGGTATCTCAATATGATGAAAATAGAATTTGAAGAACGACAAAACGTGAATTATGCCGGTCAACATGGTTCACAGACAAAGCAAAGGAATCAATCCTATATTCTGTTGATCCTAATATTGAATACCAATTCAACCGTAACCTCCCAAGACGTATCGACACACTCATTCATTGCCTACGATTCGGAACTGCTTACACCAAGCACTTCCTGCTTCGTATTCATCGTGCAACATCGTCAGCACGTTCATGCGGCCACGACCACGAGAATATCTCTCACCTTTTGCTCGATTGTCCGCAACACGACACACATCGAAGGCGACTAGAACAAGAACATTATAGGTTAGATCCTGAGTGACCATTCGGGATGAATAAAATACTAGGTCCATGGCCATCCAAAACAAACCGTAAAGCAATCAAGGTGCTGCAACAGTTCTTCGAAGAAACGAAGATTTGTGACGAATACTGAGCGGACAAAAGTTAAAAGTGAGCGTGTGGTCTACGTGTTTGTTCTGCCCATTTAAGAGAACTTTTGCTCTCACCTATGTAGAACTGTATATATGCATATATGCTCTTCTTTTATTCTTAATTTTATTTGTACCAGTCAAGCGGAAAGGGGTAGCCGTTGCCAAGTAACGGTGACAAAAACTCCTTCGTCTATTTTCTAATTCAACAAATCAAACGAGGGTCACTGCGCTCTTATTGCGCCATTTTGCTGATATTGATGGAATTCCGATAGACCCCCCCCCCCCGATATGCCCGCTAACGATGGTGCGTGGTAGATATAAATAGCTTCCCGTTTGACATTTGAAGGAGGTATCTCTCGGTGGCTCAGTGGTTGACGCCTCGCATTCACGACGCGGAGGTCCCCACGTTTGATTCCGCGCACTGGGTTCTTTTTTACAGGACTTTTTGTTTCGTGTGTTTTTATATGTATAGATACATATACAGTGCATGACATAGACGCCGACACCAATGGCGGTGGTGAAATTGATCAGAAAGTTTGCATATAATTGCTATCGCCATAAAAATGCCGGTGCAGACATCACCTTAAAATTATCGCAAAGAACACATCCGTCATAAATTTAGACGACGTCTAGTTAGTTCTACTTAGCATATGGCCTCTAAAACTATATTTTTATTTACCGTACTGATCTTCAGTAAATACAAAAAATGCATTTTTTACTCTTTGATGCACCACGCGGAAACTTCGGCGCAGATTTCAGAAAGAACACATCAACCATGATTTTATCCTGTAAAAATTAACCTAATAATGCAAATTATTAAGACAATATAGCGAATTGTAGAGTGTAGATTGTCGATTTATTACATTATTTACATTATTACAGTATTTTCTTTAGTGTACCTCTGAAATTTCTGAAATTTAGGGTTTTTTTCTGTGTATATATGCGAAGGTAGGGCATAAAGGGTTTGTAGCCTCTGCCGGCAGGTCCTAAGGATCCAAGCACTTAATCACAGCTAAGGCCCCCGTCAATCACTCTTTACGCCTCACACGACTGTCGCGCTCAGCGAGGCCGCAAGAGTGTTCGCTGCTCTCCCCTCCCGCTCCTGCCATCTGTTGGCTAGGGTTCATGGTGACGCCACTCGGCATATGCCTACTAGTGCAGCTACCCCAGTGGGAGATTCGAAAATCCAACAGGTGCGGCAGGGGGAAATATTTAGAGGCTGAAGCGTTACGTAAAAAATAACAATTTCATCGAGAACACAATTTGTGTCCAAGTCAATTTTTACTATTCAAACTTCGAAAGAGCGTGTGTAATTATTTACACAATCTGTAGTCTGTAACATGTGATTTCTCCTGTGTTAGTGAGAACTGGGTGCCGCTTTTACTGAACGTAACTATTGCTTCAGAAACCGCTGTTGTAGTGTAGCAACCCGTTTTATAGCAGCAGAACAAGGGTCGACTACATGACAGAGTCAGCTACAAGATCGAGCCGCAAGGCCACGTGCTCAATCCAAGCCATGGTAGTCGCATTCGATCGAGTCAAAATGGTAAAATTCATATCAGTGCGATGTCAGTTCATTAAAAAAATACCAAACTGGTCGAATTTTTCGAGCAGTTAGCAGCCTGAAGAAATATGTCATGCGGAGCTTTTCGTTCACTTACAGGTAAACTAAATTGAAACTTTCGATAAGTTGTTTATAAAATCCTACTAAATTACCATTGTACAGTATGAAATAAAAAACAAAAAAACTTACGTTATTGTTTTCTTCAATATGGTTAGAATACTGTCCTTTACATTCCTAGAGAAAAGAAATGCATAAAGAAATGCGGAAGATATGACCTTTGAGGTTGTTACGTGCCAAGTATTGTAACGGAAATAATAAAAGAACTAAGTTCATCAACGCTTGTAGTGCGTGCCGTGCAAAATAAATCAACTCTGTGACGACGTGGTAATACACAACGTTTATCACAAGTCCCTGGAAAAATACAGCAAACATTGAAGTGCAAAAGGTACATTGCAAGCAGAGAAAAATAAGCTTGATTTAAAAAACTGACAAATACCAGTTAAAAAAGCGTTCAAGAACCTGTGGTCAAAATGGGCGGTTCGACGGATGCAGGGCAGAAGGTGCTGCGCAATGTTCTTATATAGCCAGACTCCATGACCGGTCATGTAGGCTCCCTGTGGTCTCATGTTGACGTGCGACGCTCTGACGACGACGGCGCTTGACAGTGTGGGTGAGACTATGGAGCCGTAAACCCTCATCTGATACGCGATGCTCCCTCAGCGAACAGCTGGCCTAGAGACTGACTGCTCGGCGCAACTGTGACCATTAGGCTGGCCACGTCCGTCGCTGTGCTTAACGGCTCACCGTGAAGAGGGTTCGCCGAGATCTGCGATGCTATCGGCAAGGAAAAGAATAGCAGGCCAGGCTGCACCCCGAGATACAGTACTCGTTCCCACAACGCTGCCTCAGCTTGTGGTTGGACGGCAGTAGCGTGGAAAGCCGCCTACTCTTAACCGATCCCTGCATCGCCAGGGTCTGACACTTTGGCCCACTTTCTTCCGTCTGCCGCTGCTTCGGCTCGTCGCAGCCCGTTAAGGTTCTCGCCACGTAATGCTCACACGTTGACCAATCGTGGCATGCCGCCACCACAGGTCATCAGCTGATTGTCTGACCTTATGCCCACAGATGGGATGAAATCACACGCACTCACCTATGCAATTTTGTTGTTGTCGTTGTTTTTCTTCACTCATAACAGAAACCTTTGAAGTGACCTTATATGTGCCGTGTGTCGGTAATTTCCAACGTGAATTTTAAATGCAAAAGGACATTGTCACACGAAAAAAATGTGGAAAAGACCCAGTTAGTGATAGAATCATCTCGTATAACAGTTATTGTCACAGCTGCATGAGGTGGTCTAGGACTGCCTGTTTACACGGTGGGAACAATTTTGATAATGACGTTAATGATGGCGGGAAGAATATGAAAGTATGGAAAAGCAAGCTATCTCAATATTTCTAGAGGCCTTTTGTCGATGTAGAATATTGGAGTGTTTTAAACCTAGCCAATGTAAATTTATTCCGTTTCTTTTAGAATTCCTTTGAATTGTAACCTGTGAATCACTCAGAATGAAACGTCGTTCAAAAAGATGAAAGCCTTGGCGATGAGCGTCTCTTGAGCTCCCTTATTTTTTGTTGTTAAGACAGTACATGCTTTATTGCATATTGCGGCCATATCTACAACCACTACAGCATGTGCTCTCTTAGTAGATTCGCAATGCCCACTGACTATATGTGGCGTACTGTGCAATTCAAGATGGCGCCCGTAGGAGACTCAACCCATTTGTTAGCAAAAAATCAGCTTGGACGCGCAGATTTACGAATTGTGCCACTTTCACCGGATAAATGCATGAGCTGCTCTAAAATGTGTGTGAGACTGAAATAAGTTTTGAGACCATGATAGCTCACCAACTTATTATTTGCAGTTGTGTGAAAGGTTACATTTCAGTTCCGTTATCATGCATGAACGACGCTTTGCTAATACCCGAGTGTGCTACCAAAGAGAGCAAGAACCAGCATTGACGTATGAACTGAACCGCACTCCGAGGTCGTTTGTACCGAGGCTCCTAATAAAGTTGCAAGAGTAGTGCGGCGCTAGCCAGTAGTGTCATCGCTGCTGCACGGAACCGAATGTTGGAGGTGCTGATGGTTTGTAAACATGTTGCGCCGTCGTCATTTTTTGCGCTGTAAGGTACATGGAGTTGTTTTTTTAAACCGAACACAAGCACTCAATATTCCAATGAGTAGTGCGTGTGTCACAGTCATACTCAGACTCTAGCCATGCATCATTCACTGCAATGAGATGTTGCTAATTCGATCAGCATGATCAAAGTATGAGCATCAGAAACTATTCCACATTCGCAATTATATCATCTCAACGCAAGTACTGTAATCAAGGTAAACAAAATATCATCGAGCTATGAAGATCATTTGCTTGAATGCTTCTAAAAAAACCTAAAGACACAGAAAGAGAAAAAAAAGGAAAAGACAGGAAAGTTACCCGAAACATGAGCTACGTAAAGAACACAAGAAAATAAGCGAAGAGGAAAAAGTTGCGGAAGCAGCGATATTAAATAGCCGGTTTACTATACTGACGGGTGACTTTGATGACAAAGTAGGCAAAAACAGGCCGGAGATCATGCAGTGGAAAAATATTGCATTTGCTGTGAAAATGCCAGAGGGAAGTTACTAGCATAGTTAGCAGAACGTAATAAATTACGGATCTTGTATACCTTTTACAGAAAACGGGCTAAACACAAATGAACGTGGCAAAGTCCAAAAGACGCGACTGAAATGCAATAGACTTCATTCTGCATGCATAACGGGAAACAGTACGGGATGTAGAAGTAGTTCGCGAGATTCGGTGCAATCACCATAAAATTGTAAAAGCTCGAATTCATCTGGATCTTAAAAGCAACGGCATCAACTGATACGCGAGAACCAATTATTGAGCAAATGGGGAGAGGCAAGTACAGGAAACCAGAGTTCTGCTTGAGACCAAATTCATGGCTCTGAATTAGGTAACCGACGTTTTTGCTGGCACAATGAGTGATAATTTTGATAGAGTAATCAAATACCATACAATTTATTTTGGAGATACAATGTTTACAGAGGACACAGGCAAACTACGGCAGAAGACGAATAATCTCAATAAGGGTTATAATAGGACAAATGGTATACGTCAGTTTGAGCTTAATATGGTAAATGCGGCTGCACGTATTCCCATACAAGTTTACGCACTTAAAAACAAGGCCACTGGGTATCAAGAGACATACTTTTTAATGCCTAAATTTCTGTCCTTCCTATGGCGCACACCAAAATTTTAAGGGGGGTTCACTTATTCAAGGTAACTTTTCTTTGAAACCACAGAAAGAATTTTATTAGTATTCAGCTATGTTATTATGAAGACACATATATAACATCTGAACAGTCCTTCTGTTAAAAAAATGAAAATTACTGCATTCACAAGAACACTGAGGGTGCGTATTGATGGGTAATTTTTTGCAGTTCACATGTTTTGGAATTTACAATTCTGTAGTTCAGATTGTTTCTGACGCCTTGTAGCTCACGCATAAAAAGTTTCGCCGGAATCGATTCAGTAGGTTTGAGAAAAGGTATGCGGAAGTTGAAAAAGTTATAAAAACGCAATCTAAGAAAAACAAAGTTTTACGTGCCTGTGATGCTTAAGACTGAGGGTACGCGGCGCACTTTAGCGTGGCATTCAAACCACTTTGAGTGGCAACTTGACGTCAGTCTTTCATTGCTTTGTTCCTGCGTGCCAATATGACGAATTTAATTTTCAGGGGGGTTATTCTGTCATATATCCTAAAAAACTACAAACAAGGAACGCCTCAAATGCAAACGACAGAATAGATCTAGTGGCGCTTTCGAAGTTGATCAATGGGGGTAAGCTAGCTCACATAATAGGATGTAAAAATTATAGATTCGAACAGGCTGTAAAAAACCACAGAAGCCTACAAGCTGCCAATGAAAGTAACGAAAGCCCTAGAAGTGATAAAATTCCTTGAGTAGTAAAGTCCTTGAGAAGGAAAGGCGCTGGTGAGGATAAAGTAACAGTTGTTTTGCTAAAAGGTGAAAAAGAAAAGTGTCAGAAAAAGTGACCACTTTTTATACGAACAGTCTTTTCACGTGAAAGGAACCAGAATCTTCGAAGAACGTCAACATGATCTTGATCAATTAGGAAGGGACCTCAAGGACTTGAAAAATTACAGGACAATCAGCTTCCTGTCCATTCTCTATAAACTATTTACGAGAATATTAGTCAATACAATTGGAACGACATTACAGTTCAATCAACGAAACGAAGAAACATGATTTCGTACAGGCCTATTATAAATAGATCATATTCATATTATCAACCAGGCGATAGAGAGATAAGATGAGTACAACCAACCCCTGCGCACAGCCTTCATAGATTACGAGAAGGCGTTTGACGGAGTCGGGACATCAGCAGTGATGCAGACACAACGAATCAGGACATCGACGAACGCTACAAAAACAAACTACCACTACCATGATAGTTCCACTACCACCATAGTTCGCCATAAAGAAAGCGACATAATCGAAATGAAGAGGGGCGTATAGTAAGGAGGCACAATTTCTCCAGTGCCATTCACCGAGTGTTTACAGAATGTTTTCGCGATCCTAGATTTGGAGAAATCAATGATACGACCTGATGAAGAGTGTTGTATTATTCAGATATGTGCTGATGGCATGGCCATCATGTGGCACTCAGGGGACAGCATACAGCTCATGATTAGGGAACTAGACACGGAAAGCCGAATAGTTAGTCTGAAAATTATTATGAATGAAACTAAAGTAATGTGTACCAGTCTCAGCGAAAATGACACTTTCCACTACATGGAGAGAGGCTCGAAGTTGTAAAAGATTATGTCTACTTAGGACAGATAGTAACCACGGAGTCGAACAATTAGAGTGAATTAACTAGAAGAATAAGGGTGGTGTAGATCACACTCGGCAAGCATTTTGAAATCACGAATGGTAATCTACCACTAACTTTCAAGAGGTAGGTATGTAACAGCTGCATCTTGCCGGTACTTACCTACGCTTGCAGGAACTTGAAGGCTAACAAAGATGAATGAGCCTCTATTGAGGACGATGCAGTGACCCATTGAAGAGAAAATAACTTACTTTGCTCTGAAGTGTGGGTCAGATAATAAACGGGAGTCAATAATGTAGTAGTCAAAATCAAGGAAAAAAAAGGACATAGACCGCCACGTGGTGCATAGGCAGAATAACCACTGGTCATTAAAGGTAACTGACTGGATTCCCAGCTAAGGCGAACACACGAGAGGGTCGATGAGATTAAAAAATTCGCAGGTATGACACAACGGCAAAAAGTACAGCACCAGGCACATTGGCGGATCAGAGAAGAGGCCTTTGCCCAGCAGTGGTCGTAGTCAGTCTGATGACAATGATGTTTTTCAGTTTTTCGGCAGCAACTGCGCACGCGTTTGACAATGTTCACCACCACAGCGAATCGTATTGTGAGGAACAAAGCAGAAGTGATATCAGATCTTGCATTATTTCTACAGCTAGAAAATGGTGTGTCAACTAGGTGCATCAATATCGTAATGCAGCCTTTTAGATAAGTATCGTTCATAGAGCGGGTTTGTTTTGAAGTTCGCTTCCGGCCTTTTCATTGAAATGCTAAAAATTGTTATGTTAGTGTTTTTGGTAAAAAACTGAGTTCGAAAAACTACGACAAATTGCACTAGAAATCGTTCATTCAATGATTGTCTTGGGTGTAAGCGGCAGCACACTAATTAGGCTCGGAAAAATGCCTCCGTAGGCATTCCTCTGTGTTTCAAGAATGTTCATGTAGTTTTACAGGTAAGCGTCACCTGGAAATGACACAAAAATTGTGCATAAGAAAGACACCTTTAATACTTACTTTCTGAACTTCATATAACAGTTGACGATGACTTTCACTTGAAGTTGCGAATCTGTATGTCAGTCTCAAGCATCTGTACGGAACTTCCGAATGTCCTGGAGGTTTACTGATTCCCACTAAATAAATATGCTCTTTTGCTGTCAGGAGCTGCAATTCAAATTACATATACATGGACCAAAAGTGGAAGGACACAGCAATGTTTCAAGGTTTTCAAAAAAAAGCATAGAACAGAGAATAGCTGTAGCCAAATTTTTGATAAGAGCAGTAGTACCCATAGATGATTTAGAGTTCTTTATGGCAGCATTTTTGCACTGTAACCTTCTGCTGTCTAAAATTATTTAAGCGAAGGAGTAATTTAAAAGCAGAGTTTTGAATAAAATAACAATAAATTGTTTAACAGTGGGTGCATATAATGTAAAAAAAGCGGTCAACAAAGCATGATATTCAGTTACAACAAACGGTAAAAATAGTCATCGAGAATACCGGTGTCTTGTAGGCTTGGGGTGCTGGTAACCTAAAGTTGCAAAATTTAATTTGCTGGTAATATATTACCCATGGTATTTTAGGCACACTGTGGACACGTGTGAACTTATTCAAAACATATGTATTTCACAAAGTTGTTGCAGGTAAAAAGGGTACTTTGGTCACCATTCCTAACTTTTACTAACTCTACTAGACGCAGAAGCTTCAATCCTCGAAGAATAAGTTCAAAGTTTCTTTTTTCTAAATATTTTAACTCAAACGTAAACTATGTTTGACTTTTTTCATGCAACACGTGGGGCAGCGGATGTTTGGCGGTGGATGGTATGTCTGTCATAGATTCGTGGCGTGGTCATTGTAACGACAGGTGTGGTACTCTTGCCACTGATGATGTGGCATTAGGAGGCTGCACATATTTTAGATTAACGCGCGAGGTGAGCTCTATAGCCATAGGCAAATCATGTATGGTGGTTCCTCGAAGTGTGCAGCAAGCTCACTGCAGTGGGCCCTGCCCTCGTCGGAGGTTGTGCCTCATAAAGCAATGGATCGGGCCACATGATGGACTGCAAAGACGGCCTAACCATGGCGCCAATATAAGCAACGTGTAACCAGGAGTAACAGGGTTCAACCGAGGGTCAACATCGCCTTAAGCTAATGGGGGTGGCGCGACGACCTGTTGGGAAAATAGAGCGACGTCTGTTCTAAGTTTTAAGGTTCAAGGTGCAGATGTAGGGACATTGGGATGGTGGTCTATCAGTCCGTAGGTGATTTCTTGCTTCAAAAGGCGCCGCAGCACAAGCGTGTAGTTCGAAGCGAATGGTTGAACATTCTTTGATATCCCCCAGAAATTTCATATTGTCTGAAGATGACACTCGAGTTTCCATCGTGTTCCTCTTGTGACGAAATGCAACCAGTGAACGAGGGCTGACTGCGGGACGCTGCATAACTTGGTCATAGGGTAAGGCTTTCTTCTACAGGAAGGGGCTCTTCAAGTGCAATATGCTGTAGGTAGCGTCTCTACAATATACATAACAATTGTGTCTTTGTCTGGCTTGGACTTCGTCACGTCTGCCCACTCGAATCTACTATAACTTGAAGGTGATTAACCGCCATGCTGTGCCCGCTGCTGCCGGTGCTACTACTCTGTGCACGTATTGCGTACAGCAGGGCGACCAAACACTGGAACTATTGATACCTTGTCAGTGGACTATAGGTGTACTTGCCCTTTTTTCTTGTGTGCCATAAGCTGGCTGTACAAGTGGTGTCAAAAAAGGATGCAACTTAGTTCAGGGGCATTGTTGCATTATTTCACCATAGTTATGTCACACGTTGACCACAAGCCCTCCACCCCGTTGTGTTCTGTGCCGTCGAAAACAGGAAGGTTTCCGTAAATGAGCTGTTGGCTTTTCTCTCGTCATCCTACGATGTAACATACAGTCAAAGGTTGAAGGTATAGTGAATGCCAGCTTGAACATCGCTTACAATTTTCTCATGGCGTACTACACCATTTTCCACTCGTTATCTCGCCAGCGAAATGCGCAATTATTGATTTTAGTCGAAAGCCAATGAGACCAAATAGTATATCTATTAACGGCCATGAAATAACGTATGCCAGGACACAGACTTCTAGGCGTATTCATTGATATAGACCCCTGCAGGAGTTTAAAGTGGTCCACGTGAAGAAGAGCCTGACAGACATTGCTAACTTATTCAATTATCTTCAAGAAAAAACCTGGGGATCTTCAGTACCTGCAATGACGCAATTGTATAAGACGATTTTTCTCAACTATTTGCGATACAGCTTGCCTGTGTCGACCAATACCTGCCGAGTCAACATTCGCACTCTAAAGCATCCAGGCTATGGCTCCGCGAGTTTGTCTGGGGCTACCGCGATGTTCATCAGCTGCTGAGACAATTACGATCGCAAATGACTACCCGCTCGCTACGCATATTGTAATGGAAGTGCTCAGAACAAACGTGAGACATCTTACTCGTGCCCCTGTCCATCATCTAGCCTCACTGCCAGAACACCAATCTCGTACCTCCTTTTGCAAGACAGTCTTGGCATATCGTACAGCATACGCACGGGATATACAACTGCGTCCAGAACTGGAACTCCCCCATGGTGTATGACTCAATCAAATGTCTAACTAGCGGTTGCAGACATATAGCCAAAAGCTCGGCTATCATCTCTAGTGCTAAAGCAGCTGTCTCTTTTCTTGTTGTATGAGAAGTACAGTGAGCATAACCACTTATATACTGATGCTTCTAGCAATAGATGAGTCTACAGGGTTGGTTATCTTTCTTGCAAAAACAACAACAATGAAGACTTAGTTATCTCAACAGAAGTAATCGACAGCAGCGGAATTTGCTTCTCAATGTAACGCAGTAAAAGTCGTTAAAGACCAAGAAGTAAAAAATAGAGCGTGTTCACGGACTTCTAGGCAGTACTACAGTGTTTGGTGTTCGCCTTACGCCGGAGACCTCAAGAATAACTAATGTTGGAAATCAGAGAGTTACTTCACCATCTCTTCGACGAAGGACACGAAATCACAATTCAATGGCTTCCAAGTCACTGCGGTATGTTGAGCGACAAACATGCCGATGTAGCTGCTAGGTAAAAACATCGAATTCATTTCGTTTTCAAAGACTGATGCGGCAATAAAACCCGGAAAATTGCCAGTGAATAATTAAAATCCCGGTGGAACGCTGAGTGCTTACGGCACACGCGCCTGCGTAGGCTGGACACGTCTCGTCGACTTCAGCCTACATCCAGACTATCTCGGCTTGGGACAATGGTGCTTTGCCGAATGTGGCTTGGTACCGCTTTCACTGAGGTTTTCGTCTTCCGAATCGGCATGGAAGGCAGTGCTGCTTGCGATTAGTGCGGCAACGATGAAACAATAGAGCACGTTCTCTGCCACTGCACTCGCTACAGCGTGCAAAGAGAGCAGCTAGCTACTGCATTAGCTCTCCTTGACGGCAGACCCTCCTCAGAACAGTCAGTGCCTGAAAGGCGACATAATCTGTCTTCGTACAGAAAACCAGTGAAGGCCTTATTGTACTTTTTGCGTGGTAGTGGCCTTTTTTTTAAATAGGCTATAGCACCCCAGCTCACGTTTTTTCTTTTGTCTTCCGTGCTTCTATTTTGCTCTTCGCTTTCTTTCTAATCTCCATTCCCCACTCTCTCTTCCCGTTGTGCAAGGTAGCAAACCTGATGCTTCGATTTTCTGGTTACACTCCCTGCCTTTTCTTCATTTTCTTCTCTCTCGCTCTAGAACTCAAAATGCAGAACTTTTACTGCTGGGTAACAGAGGGTCCCACCACAACGAGAACAGAACATTGACGTTGTAATTGTAGGTGAACCAGACAACACACTGAATATTCACAAGCGTATCACTCAACCTAATTTCTTGAAACGCGCAAAAGTTCACTGACCAGCAGCTGCAGTTTTGCAGTCTCTCTCTTCTTTTCGCCTTTGAACATCGCGCCCCAAAAGGTAGTTCTCGTGATGTAATGGGGAATGAACGCTAGTGCAACGTGATTGTGGGCTTGCCTGAAGGTTGCTACTAACAAATCTGGCAGCAACAGTAAAAGTTTGTGGTTTCGTCTACGTTTGATAACGTGTGCAGCCTGATCAGCAAATTGTTTTAGTTTGGCAGAGTGCTTCCCGAACTCACTGTCAACTTGAACTTTAAGAAACCGTGGTAACTTACATCGGTCCACTGACTCGTCAAGTGTAGCATTTCTTAGACACGTATTTTGGTACCTACAACTCGTGAAACGCTGTATTTCTTAGACACGCATTTTCCGTCCAACTTACGGGGCAAACGCACTGAAACCTTCATGAATATCAGTTGGTAGCTGATCCTCTCAACTGAACTATATATAAACGCTTCTCTGATAGATGTTAAGGTGATGGGTAGCAGAAGGTCAAAGTAAAGTCAATGCACATCGGCTAATGAACAGTGATGAATTTGAAGTATAATGAGCAAAAGTTGAGAGTCGCTATTCCAGATGAATAGGCTTCAGTGCAAAGACCAACTTAAAAGAGGGGGGGCGACAAAAATATTGACACCTCAATATTACATTTACTCTCATTAGGCAGTATTAACAGACAAGTCGGTTGTACATTATCTCGGGGACAGCGACGGGGTTTGGGAGGTAGGAATGGCGCAGCGAGTTTGGCGCTCTTCGAGAAAAATTAGTGCGCGAGCGCCTTGTGGTTGAGATGAAAGACAAGCAGCTATCCGCCAGGTTACAGCTCGACGCAGAGCTCTCACTACAAAAGTTTCTAGATTTCGTTACGCCAGATCGAAAGTGTCCGTCAGCAGCAAGTGAAGCTCCACAGGAAGTGCCATTTTTGAACAAAGGTGCATCTGGTGCGCAGACCAGTCAACGTTCTTTCATGCAAGACAAAAGCGGCAGTTATCTACACGGGGCAAGCAAGTGATCTTCGGCCCCGGAAAAAACGGAGAGCAGAAACTGTGTCATTTTTGTGGTCAAGAGCGTCACCCCCGCACTCTGTGCCCAGCATGCTCGGAAGCCTGCAGGAATTGCCGACAAAAGGTGACTAGGTTTCCGTGTGCATGTCGCGACGCCTCGGTTGTGTCAAAACCGTGCGTGGAACTTCATAAAAAAGATTTCTTGAAGCAATCGAGACGACGAATGGTGAAAGCTCGGTACCGACAGTCGTGCTTCAAAACCAGTCAGTAGACTTCAAAACTGGCAGTAGTGCCGACAAAACCGTCCTCGCGACGCATCACGTATTCCAGACGCTCAAGGACAGGCCGCTTGTATCAGCTCCTCCTTGACATCTGCATGGCCCAGATGGAAAGTTTCTTCCAGCAGCAGGAGTGGCACAACTCCAGATCACCTACGGCAACCATGCAACTACTCAGGATACATACGTCTTAGGTCAGATCTCCACCTCATCGCTAGGCAAGCCAGCCGTCAAAAAGCTACGAATGTTGGCCTTCGTAAACGCCGTTGCCGACAAAGTGAACCCGAAAGAAGAATTTACAGCGGTGTTCCAAGGACTCGGCAAGCTGCTCAAAAAACATAAGATTCGACTCCAACCAGGAACAAAAGCTTTCGCAATCAGTTCCCCGAGGCGCATCCCAATTTCATCGTACAAGACACAACTTGGAACTTCAAAGAATGCGAAAACTCGGTGTCGTATCACCTGTTGATGAGACGACCGAGGTGCAGATATGTTAGTCGTCCCAAAGTCGTCCGGAGACATGAGAATATGCGTCGACTTAAGGGAGCTGAATCACCACGTTTTCAGAGAATGGTGTCCCATTCTATCCATGGAGCACACTCTCGAACTGTTTTATGAAGTTATGGGATTTTCAAAACTCGATGCGAAATCTAGGTTTTGGCAAATTACACTTTGTGGAAAATTCAAGAAAACTCACCGCCTCCATCTCATCGTTTGGGCGCTTCTACTTCAACCAAGCGTTATTTGGCATTGCGTCAGCTCTTGAACACTTCAAGAAACAGATGGCGCACATAAATCAAGGCATCAGTCCTGTTGTCTGTCACAGTCGAGTTGTCTGTCTAGGGTTCCAACAGCCAAAAGCACAATGAGAAATTCCGAAACGTGCCGCAGGCGCTCGCAAAGACTGGAGTGACACTCAACGACAGCAAGTGCGTGTTTATTGTCCAGCGCCTTACATTCCTAGGGCACTGGCTCGATGAAGACGAAAAAAGACCCGTCGAAAAGAAGGTTGAAGCCATAATGAAAATGAAGAGTTCCAAAAGCTTGATAGAACTGCAGAAAGTTCTCAGCATGGAAACACACCTCGCGAGATTCGTTCCCAATCTCTGTGATATTCTGCAGTCACTCACACTTCTTTTGCCAAAAAGCAAGAATTTGTGGCTCTCCGCAAGAGCAGACATTCAGCATGTGGAAGTCATTTCTTTTATCTCGTCCGGTCCTTAGAGTCTACGGCCCTTAAAAAATCGTCATCACCGCCGATGCATCATCATTTGGACAAGGAGCATTAACCCAACAGAAGCAAACCATTAGCACGTTTCCTGTCATCGCTTACGCCTCAAGGTTACTCTTAAAAACCAAGAAGCATACGCTCAGGTTGAAAAATAAGCTCTTGCTTGAGCCTTGTCATTCGATAAATTCCGTGATTTACTTGTTGGCAAACTGTTCAAGCTAGAGACGGATCACAAGCAATTTGTTCCAATATTCACTATGAAGAGTCTTGCCTACTTGACGCCTAGATTACAGCGGCTAAACATGAGAATTATGCGATATTGATATGAGGTTGCATATGTACCAAGCAAAAACTTCTAGCCGCAGATGCATTTTCGTGAGCGCCTCTGCAATAGACGGTAGACAGCGAGCTCAAAGAAAGCGTTGAAGGTTTCCTGTGCTCTACGACAACCTCTTTTCTGATAAAGAACCATTGTTTACAATGGTTAAAGGCATCTCAACAAGCAGATCCTATTTGCACACAACTTCGTCTGCTGTACGAGAAAGAATGGCCCTCTAAGGGAGATTTAGGACTTGACCTAAAATCATTCTACGACTACCGACACTATCTTCCTGTCGAGAATGATTTACTACTCTACGCATCACGAGTTCTCGTCCCCGATTCATGCCGAAAAGAAGTGCTACGACTCTTGCACGAAGGGAACTTTGGCATAACAAAGATATTGGCTCGAGTCAGAGACTGTGTTAGATTGGCCGCCGTAGGATCTGATGTCTCGTTCCTGGTGAAGCGATGTCAGCAATGCATCGAAAAAAGTAAACAGGAAAATGTCACTAATATGCTCAGAATTCCCTGAGAGGCCTTGGCAACGCATTGCGATAGATTCGTTTCACTTCAAGAAACAGAGGTGGTTGATAGCCATCGACTATCGTTGAAGATACTCCGAACTAGTTCGACTCAAGAAGCTCACTTTAGCAGCTGTAATCAACCACTGCAAGGCAATTTCGCACGTCGCGGAATTCCCGAGAAAGTGGTTTTCGACAAAGGCCTGCAGGTTTCGTCTACTGAATTCTGACTCTTCGCCCAAGACTATGGTTTTAAGCACATTACATCTATCCCTCGCTACTCACAGAGTAATGAACTTGCAGAGGCTGCAGTGAAAAACATCAAGACATCCATGACGAAGACAAAGGACCCTTACCTGACACCCGTAGCTAACAGGTCGACTCTTTGAAGAATGAATATAGCCCTGCCCAACTGGTGATAGGTCGTCGGCTGAGATCCAGGCTTCCTCCATGTTGCACCAAGCTTACACACCCATTGCCAGATCAAGACAACCTTCGGAATTAGTAGGGAATATACATACAACGTCAAACGAAAGACTTCGACAGACGTGATGGAGTCCGCCACTTGCCGGAACTTCTTGATGGAGATGCCATGTGGTTGACAGACCTCAAGAATGGACAGTACAAGGCCCAGCAAATGAGCCTCGATTTCATTGGGTCAACAATGACACTGACGCTGGGCGTAAAAACCCGGCGGAACTAGTCCCATAATCCCGAAGTCACAACAACGCAGATAGTGTGCACTACCAGTGATTGTGCTATAGACACTCGCTCACGTTGCCAGTGCACTTCCCACGGGCACACCAGAAGTGGCAGACGCGTGAAGCCGCCTGCTCCAGCGAACATCGCTCGATTGCATAGGGAGATGTAGATGGTTCCATCTACGGCTAGGCAGGCGAAGCTCATGACAACGTGTGCTCGAGGTGCGCTTTGCGCGTGGCAGGTTCCTAGGCTAAAACGCAGTTTTGAAATAAACCTGTATCCATGTAACCCAGCCTCCTGGCATGTCGCTCGTCTCGACGACTTCAAAATATGTGCTATAAATGATGGGCCGCCCTATCGGAAAAAAACGAATGGTGGGCATGGTGGAAACCGCCACACACCATTATAGTGGATTAATGTAGTGTGTGAATGGTGGGAAACGCCCACCATGGCGCATGGTGGGTATGGTGGGTGCTGCAGTGCCGGCAACACTTGAGCGCGAAATGACGTCAGAATCACCGTGACGAGCTGCCACAAAAAATAAAAAAGAATTCTATAAAAACGGTATAAAAAACACCCGTCTCGTAAAAAAAGGCGCCATGGAGGATCGAACGTGCAACCTGCGGACTCCCATCCGAAGACGCTAACCACTGCGCCACACCAACATGACGCTGACTGTGTGTTAAATACTTAGTTGGCATACAAACTTAAAGCTCAACTTAAGTTATGTTTGTCGTGTACACAACATAGACAAGATCTACACCTGCTACTAAAGATTGCACATTTATTAAACACAAGCAACTGCGGCCTGTAATGATTGCCACTATGTTAATGGCACTAGTGCTATTTTTTTTTACAATTCACAACTTCGAGAAAAAAAAACCAAGTGGACTGGGCAGCAGCAACAGTTTACCGGCGGGGTCTGCCAAGTTTAATATCCGTTTCGCGCTCGTTCTAAAGGGCGATATCTGCTCACGCTTTATGACGCTTCTAGGCTCATTCCATAGATACGCCCGCCTAATTTATTTGATTGAGTATTGAGATGCTTTTCGCGCAATGTACAGGGCGGTCGCGCCAGCGCAATGCTGTAGCTCTTTCGCTAAAGCAACAACTACATAACAGCTTGGCCAAAACGAATGCAGTGTGCCGGAAACATTACGCTATCATATTGGTTCGCCCAGCACACGACTTGCCATGTCTGAGTTCTCGTACAAAAGCTAGAGAAGTGCCGGCGAGTGCGACAAGCGACTGTCGGTGAGAAGACACTTAATTAATTACGTTCTCTGGGAGTGTTTTAATCGCGTCACATCGATGTTTGTTGCTTCTTGAGCGGGCACTATACACAATGAAAAATGCTTCATTTAGGTTAATTGATGCCATCTGGCTGCACTGTATTGTCCATACTTAATCGTCGTAATCGTGTATTCTGAAACCCGGAAGCACGGATAACACAATTACGGGCTCGGTCACTAGGCCTAACCTTTGGTGGAAATTATGGTGGTAGAACATGTAGTGTACAGATCCCAGCTTGGTACACTATATAAATTGCCCGCCATTATAGGCCCACCCATCATCTGCTTACTGCTTACCAGCATTATCGCGATGGTGGGCAGAGCTTCTCAGCTTGATACACCATGTGGCCCACCATAACAAGCAGCACCCATCATCTGCCTAGTGCTTCCCAGCATTATTGCAATGGTGGGAAAAGTTTCTTAGCTTGGTACACCATGTAGCCCACCATGATAAGCGCCACCCACCATATGCTTAGGGCTTCCCAGCATTATCGCAATGGTGGGCAGAGTGTCCCATTATTGCCCACTATCTAGCCTCTGCTTTCCACCATCATTTCCACTTTACTTATCATCTGTACACCATACCACCCAGTATGTCCGGCATAACCACCATATTTTCCACTACGTCCCACCATAGCCATCATAATTTCCTCCATGCCCCACTATTATTTCCACTACGCCCACCATGCTTTCCAGTATCCACCATGGCAATTTTTCCGATAGGGCGAGCTTGACGAAATGAGAACATTGCGAGCTCTGACAATGATCCTTTTTGAACTAGCTAACTGTACTAAGAGGTTACCTTCAACCCTCAGCGGGAAATCGACATGTGTATTTTTCATGATTGACCTCTACAATCTAGCAAGCTGCTGGGAAAACGTGCACCCTATTCATTCTTTTTTTCATCATGCGGTTACACCTATAGCACGTGAATCCTGCGAATTAGCTAATGAATGGGTTGATATATTTCTATCCTAATAGGTCAAGGCACGCTATGACCAAGCTATTTAGCCATGTCATGCTAGCACCGAACAGATTAAGCCATACTTTTCTAGTAACAAGCTTATGTGCCGGGTAATGTTAGTACTGGGATACTTCGGACGAGCTTAACTAACACGCCACTTATTTGGATCCCACTAAATACAAATAGAATAATGAGGACTTTAGTCGCAAATATCATGCTGTTTACCTGAACAACACTTAAAACCTTGTTAATGTAAAGATCAATTACCTAATCCTGTTTAAAAACGTTTCACCATACCTAATGTCTTGTTAAATAAGGAATGCATAACCACGTCAGCATCATCGAGCGTAGACGTAAGCGCTCTTCCATTTCAAGCAGACGGAGCAGACTGAGACTGAGGTTCCCGTAAGGCACTCGGCTGGCACAAGTGGCTGCATAGCATCTGCCGCATGAAACACTTTATCGTCACACCGATAATACGGCTGTGATGGTTAAGGACGTTCCTCACTATGTTTGCTTATAGCGGACGAGAAAGCATTAACATGAACAATTTATTTGATGGCATGGGTGGAATGGCTGACGGCGCACGGATACGCTACCGTGTGCAGCGCCGTTGAGTCGGACGTCGCGGCCAACCCAGCAGTCAGGGTCGCAACTCTTGAGGTCCAGGCTCACGACGAGGTCCAGGCTCACTCCTGAGGTCCAGGCTCACTCCTGTGCCACGGCTCACGAGGAACACACGCGGTAGGCCTCGCCCACGAACCTGCTCCCGGCTTCTGCACCCAGGCAGGAGCCGTTCAGCAGGCCCCGTCCTTGGACCTTGTACAGCCCGACGGACTCGACCTCGAACAGACACACCGGAGCTCGACCTGACCGACACGTACGGGTCCCACGTCCGGCTCAGGAACGCTGCCAGGAACTCGTCCTCTCGAGCGGCACACCGCTTTGTCTGCCTTCGTGGCCTCAACCCTAGATTGAGCCAGCAACTCCCCTGGCACCTGGATCCTCGGCCACCCTGAACCTCACCCGGCTCCGTGGTCCTCCGTACACACGCCCGCGTCTCGCCCGGCAGAACGTCTCGCTCGTTCCTTGCCGATGTGCGACGCTCTGGTGACACCGGCGCTTGATGGCATGGGTGTGCCTACGGAGCAGTCAACCCGCATCGGAGACGCGATGCTTCATGCGGGGAATGGCCAGCCCGTCCAGCGAACAGCTTGCATCGAGACGCGATACTCGGCGCAACCGCGACCATTAGCCAGGCCACCTATGTCGCTGTGCCGATCGGCTGACCGTGGAGACGCCTCGCCGAGATCCGCGATGCCCTCGGCAAGGAAGAGAACAGCAGGCCAGGCCGCGCCCCGAGATGCAGTACTCGTGCCGGCAATACCGCCCCAGCTGGTGGTTGGACGGCAGCAGCGTGAACAGCCGCGTTCCCCGGCCGGAACCTGGATCGCCTGCGTCCGACGCTTCGGCCTGCTGTCTTTCATCTGCCGCTGCTCTACTTCTTTACTGTCACCGTCGGTTGCCCCCGGCACACGAACCGGTGTTCCTCATTGCCGGTGTACCGGTCTTCATCTCAATTTTCGGCCTCGCTAGGCCGCGCTCGCAAAGGACTTCTTCGTACACACGCCCGCGTCTTGCCCGGCAGAACGTCTCGCTCGTCCCTTGCCGGTGTGCGACGCTCTGGTGACACCGGCGCTTGATGGCATGGGTGCGGCTATGGAGCAGTCAACCCGCATCGGAGACGTGATGCTCAATGCGGGGAATGGCCAGCCCGTCCAGCGAACAGCTTGCGTCGAGACGCGATGCTCAGCGCAACCATGACAATTAGCGAGGCCACACACGTCGCTGTGCCGAACGTCTGACCACGGAGACGCCTCGCCGAGATCCGCGATGCCCTCGGCAAGGAAGAGAACAGCAGGCCAGGCCGCGCCCCGAGATGCAGTACTCGTGCCGGCAATGCCGCCCAGCTGGTGGTTGGACGGCAGCAGCGTGGACGGCCGCGTTTTCTGGCTGGAACCTGGATCGCCTGCGTCCGACGCTTCGGCCCGCTGTCTCCCGTCTGCCGCTGCTTCGGCTCGTCCCCAGCCACAAAGCCTACCGCCACGTAATGATCACACGTGGCCCAATCGTGGCACGCCACTTCTACGGGCCACCGCTAGTCATCAGCTGATTGGCGCACAGTTGCCTTGTGATCACACGCGCCTTGTCCCACACCTTCATCGTTGTCGTTTTTTCTCGAATCCTCACAATAACCCCCACACAAGAAAGTTGTTTCTACAAAACAACTTTTCTCACACAACAAAGTGATGAGGGACAGATAAACACGCAACTTCCCTAGCTCAACTAGCTTTTTCTTGTCGTCGATTTTCGTCTGCCTCACACAAACAACGGTGAGGCTCTCAGATGTAACGCGAGAGCTTAGTCTTGTCGCGGACGCCAGAAACTGGGATGGTTAAGGACGTTCGTCACTATGGTTGCTTATAGCGGACGAGAAAGCATTAACATAAACAATCTATTTGATGGCATGGGTGGAACGGCTGACGGCGCACGGATACGCTACCGTGTGCAGCGCCGTTGAGTCCGACGTCGCGGCCAACCTAGCAGTCAGGGTCGCAACCCCTGAGGTGCAGGATCAGGCCACGGCTCACGAGGAACACACCCGGTAGGCCTCGCCCACGAACCTGCTCCCGGCCACTGCACCCAGGCAGGAGCCGTTCAGCAGGCCCCGTCCTTGGACATTGTACAGGCCGACGGACTCGACCTCGAACAGACACACTGGAGCTCGACCTGACCGACACGTACGGGTCCCACGTCCAGCTCAGGAACGCTGCCAGGAACTCGGCCTCTCGAGTGGCACACCGCTTTGTCTGCCTTCGTGGCCTCAACCCTCGATTCAGCCAGCAACTCCTCTGGCACCTGGATCCTCGGCCACCCTGAACCTCACCCGGCTCCGTGGTCCTCCGTACACACGCCCGCGTCTCGCCCGGCAGAACGTCTCGCTCGTCCCTTGTCGATGTGCGACGCTCTGGTGACACCGGTGCTTGATGGCATGGGTGCGGCTACGGAGCAGTCAACCGGCATTGGAGACGCGATGCTCCATGCGGGGAATGGCCAGCCCGTCCAGCGAACAGCTTGCGTCGAGACGCGATGCTCGGCGCAACCGTGACCATTAGCCAGGCCACGTACGTCGCTGTGCCGAACGTCTGACCACGGAGGCGCCTCGCCGAGATCCGCGAAGCCCTCAGCAAGGAAGAGAACAGGAGGCCAGGCCGCGCCCCGAGATGCAGTACTCGTGCCGGCAATGCCGCCCAGCTGGTGGTTGGACGGCACCAGCGTGGACAGCCGCGTTCCCTGGCCGGAACCTGGATCGCCTGCGTCCGACGCTTCGGCCCGCTGTCTCCCGTCTGCCGCTGCTTCGGCTCGTCCCCAGCCACAAAGCCTACCACCACGTAATGATCACACGTGGCCCAACCGTGGCACGCCACTTCTACGGGCCACAGCTAGTCATCAGCTGATTGGCGCACAGTTGCCTCGTGATCGCACGTGCCTTGTCCCGCATCTTCGTCGTTGTCGTTTTTTCTCGAATCCTCACAACGGCAATCGCGAGTCACACTCTGAGCTTTTTAATATCAACAAGCCCATACCTGAGTTCGGCTTTCAAATAAGTTGATTGCGAAGCACCCGCGGCGAAGATTGGGTCCAACCGCAGCACGTTTTCTTGGGGAGGAGCAGTACTCACACCGCCAAGTCAGTCAGCAGCAAATTTCGCCTATAAGCTTAGTGATCACACGGACTATGCTCATATGCACGGAGAACAATATATCTTGATATCACGCAGCTGCGATGTCTAGAATTAAGGATCACCGTTGTCACGACATACCACTGACAGCCATGCAGCATGCTTTTGTGGGGACATGTTACGATTTACTTGTTTTTAAAGAAAAGAGTTCTTCTTATTCGTTACTTCAAAATTGTTTTATACGTGGCTTTCAGTAGCAGCAATTCCTTCATAGCTATAATAATCAACAAAATAAACTGAGGTGTGCGAGGCTGATGCGTGTGTACACATTCTTCCTTTGTAGGTTGAAATATTCAAGCTGCATGTAGAACAAAAAAACTGCCTCAAATACAGAAAACGCCCATGAGCTTGCTCATTGCAGGAGTGACTATCAGTTCAAAAAAAGAGATTGTCATGCCCGCACTGACATTCCTGAACTCTTCATGTGTATGCCGAGTTGCACTGCTTACGCGTTTGTATGCAGTGTTGCTTACTAATTATGATGCCTAGTGGGATGTTTTGGCGCAAAAGCCAAGGGAGGCCAAAGGTATTTTATGTGATGCAAGTGATGACCACTGTGTGCGATTTCTGGGTAAATTGTTCCTCTATAGAGACCTTAAAGCACGCGCTATCTGCAATAGTAAAATACTTTAATTATTTGGCATTGTATATGATGTAATCTCTGGGTGTGGAATGAATTCCAAACTACAAGGGTATCTACAAGTGAGTGATAAAAAACACAAATGCCACCTCAAAGCCTTTATCACCAAAGACTAGGGAAGCATTTGCTTTTGCGAGTATCTGCCACAGAAATTGCTTCTGTGGAGAGGCTGCCTTAAAAGTTTTCTTGATATATGCCTATGATCAGTTGAATATGTACAGGATTTTGTTAGAAAGTGCTTTTTTCTATTGGTTTTTAATTCTCTGCACTAAATGATGGTGTCATTGAAAATTAGTGGTTCCCTACACGAAGGTGGGTTTTGAGGGGGAAAAAGAAATGAGTGTGTACTATGTGTGTGTCCACTCGTTCACCTGGTGAGATTGACTTCTATGTGGCGTCATATCGAAACTGACAGCTGATTCTCTATATGTGGCCTTGTGAGGTGAAGTTTGTTTCAGGTCTGTCTGTCCCACAGTCACTGCCAATGATCCGTCGGCTTTGATTCAAGATGGGGTTTCAGGTAAAGTGCAGCGACAGCTATGGCTGTATTGGAAGCGCTTTCGTGGGAAGGTGCAGCTAGCTGATTTGGTAACACGTTCTCATAGGTTTCATGGTGCTATGGCATCCAGCACATCATAACATGTCGCTTTAGCGGGTAATATCCGAATTACATTATGTGTAAAGAGAGATATTTTGTGTCTTTTCTTTTCTTTTATAGATTCTACCACTCTCAGGGAATCATTTTACATTGTTGTGTTTTGTAGTTTTTGTTGAATATTGTGTTTTACGGCCACAGAAATTGTACAAGCTTCTGCTACAAAAATGTTTTTATTAGAGTACAGAACCTCGCCGTCTGAAAAGATGAACCTATGGGGGCGTATGTCACAGTAGTATAAGATTTAGCTGCATCGGCGAAAAATTTGAGACTGGTGTACTTGTGCCTCAGTTCAGAAAAAATATGTGTGGACATTTAGAAGACATGCATATTTTGTAACTTCCTTGAAAGAAACATCAACATATATCAACTGCCACGGCTATGACAAAAGATTTGTCGTGGAAGCCACCAGACACTGCAAGAGAACGGGCACACTGATTTGTTTCGCTAGGATCTCACACGTGGTACATAGGGCTGTCGCACCAAGAGGCAGTTGTGAAAAAGAAAGCTTAGGAGGGCACGTAGTTTATTTATTTTATTTATTAATTTTAACAACTACTGTGGACACGTAGTTCAAGCAAAGAGGGCAATAAAAAGGTACAACAGTGAACATGTCAAAAACAAAACTAATAAATGAAACAAAAACACTAATAGAGAAATGTAGTCGATATGTTCGGCACAACACTATACAAACTAATGAATAATAATCAGCATTTTGTTGTTCATTTGATTACACAATATAATTCAATTATTGTACGAGAGAAAAAAGAATTTGAAATGTATTTCTTCTCGCAAAGTAGGGTGGTAGTGCATCTTGTCTGCGGTGACGAGTGGTTCGGTTTAATAAGGGCGACTGATATAAAGATGGGTCAAGGGGTGAATTGTTCCTGTAAATTAGTTTAAGCAATTACAGCCTGTGCTTCTGTCTTCTCATATCGAGTGGCTCGTTGTGGTTAGTATTCATAAGTTCTAAGGGTAAACCCAGTCTTGAGAATTTGTTAAATATAAATGTAGCTGCCTTTCGTTGCACTCTCTCGTGGTTATCGACAATAGTTTTTGTATATGTATCCCAAACAATACATGCATATATCCCAGTTTGGTTCTGATTTAGGTGTATTAGTATAGCAGTTTTACGTCGGAATGACTTTTTTATGTTTGTGCCCCTGGAGGCATAACTTTCTGAAGGTTGAAAGAGCGAATTATACTAATTTATTCATTCCATGTTAACGTGTTGTTGAAGGTGGCTCCTAGATTCTTGTGTTGGGTTACTTCATGCAGAAGGGACGAACTTAATTTATACGTATGAGGCAACGGTGATTTCTTATGTATCGTTCGCAATAAATAGATTTTGTCTGTGTTTAGTGTCTGTACCCAGTGCATAAACCATGCAAGAATATTATTTAAACTATTATGTAAGCTAATTTGGTCAACCATGAATTTTTTCTTTGAAAAGCACGCATTCATCAGAAAATAATCAAGTCTGGACACCACCTCCAATCATGTAACAAGGTTGTCAATGTATATAATAAAAAGAAGGGGGCCGAGGACACTGCCCTGCGACAAACGTGATGTGTCTGCCAGTGAGCCCAATTTTTCCTTATTATTTTCCACGAATCAATGCCATTTTGTCAGAAATGCAGCAACACAAGGAATAAGTAATCCTAGAATACCTGCATTTACAAGCTTTGTAATTCATTTATTGTGAGGGACAATGTCGAAAGTTTTCGGAAATCTAGATAAATTTTATAAATTTGTCCGTTTTGTTAAGAGTTGACGCAGAAAATGAACAGTGATCAGCTGTGTGAAAGGTGTGAGCGTTGCTCCTGAGTTGCGTTAGACTTTAGAAAATATACAATTTATAAATAGGAATTCTGCACCTGAAGCGACCACTAATTTTAAATCAGGCTAGTATTGAGGGCACCCTTGGTTATGGCGAACGGTTAGATGTTGTACAAGAGAAAAATCATAAAGGCGCTCAGTGTTACAGCCTGATAGATTATTTCCCTTAGTGTAAGCGAGTGCGGATGAGGCTCTTATACAAGTCTATCAGGAACTTGACCGTGTAAATCTATATCTGGTTTAGGGTGGAGGCCTCGCTTTTCGGAGAGCAGGATGCAGGTGCGTTTTCGAACATTAAAACTGAACCATTTCTCGTCTGCCATTTCGTGGCCTTGTTCAGACCTAGCTGAACTCGCCACCCATACATTGAAACATTTTATTAAATGAAATTAAATTGCACATGGCCCACATATGTGTAATAAAACATATTTGGTTAGATGTAAGGACACAATGATATCACTTTCGTACGAAAGAGGATACAACTAAGTACAACACCTTGAGTTACTCCTGTTTCTTGGACAAACGTAAGGAGCGAAACATTGTCTATGCGAACACGAATTGTCCTGTTGAAGAAAAATATCTGCGACCGTGAATAACATTCTACAACGCACGCTAAGGTTGGATAAGTCTCTCAATATTGCAAAGCACCATGTAATTTTGTAAGTATTTTTTATATCGAGGAACACAGGAAATATTAAATATGTATGAAAGCGTCTTGGATTGGTGCCTCAACACGTATCAGCTTGTGCGCGTTGAATCGAGCTTCTCAAACTCCGCACACAAATTGGTCGGGCAGATGGTTTGTTTTGAGGAAATATATAGGCCTGCAGTTTCTTATCTTTGCAAGAAACTAGAAGAGGCATTTTGTAAGTGTGATGGGGCTGTAGCTCGCGACTGAGGACGCATCCTTATCCTGCATCAGAATGGGGATGAGAAAAGTCTCTTACCAAGAAATAGGCATCTCGCTGGAAGAGCAGGCAGAATTGTGCAGGGAGAAAGAGGCATTTGTGCTTCGAGGCGTAGGCTTTTCAGCATTTTATGCACAACACGGTTTGAACCTTGAGTGGTTTACAGCAACAACTCAAAGATTACTGTAGCTCCGGTAAAGAAAAACTTGCGTTGTATACCTCGTATGTTGTAGATTTTCCACCAGTTTGAGTTTTCCTATTCTTATTTCATAGCACTAAAAGGCCTTAGAGCAATGCAATGAATTTGACACTTGCTGGAAGCGTTCGCCTAGGGAGTTTGCCTTGTCTTCAAAGCTTGCGCCTTGTGTGTTTACCACAGGGAGAGAATATGTCTCTTTTTGCGTTACCGTACTGAAGCCATTCCACACTTTAGCTTCATGAGTGTACGAAGTTTTGCCCGATAGAAACTTCTTCCAACTTTCTGGTCTTGCTTGTCAGCGCAACCTCTTGCCTTGTGACTTTATGTTCTTAAATATAATGCGGTTCTTCACTACGAACAGTCCTACGGCAACCTCCTGGCGTTGTTTTGATTTTTGCGCGCATTATCACAGTAGTTAGTCCACCATGTAACATATATCTCTCCAGACTGTTCCTTTGTTTTTGGGATCCAATTGGTTGAAACGTTGATCAAATAAGCTTTAAAGTAGTGGACAGCAGCTTCTGTGCTTAGGCTACATGGGTCAGTCTAACTTCAGGTAGAGAAGTTTGGAAACTGTTCTCAATAGGCTGCATCAGTCTGCCATTCGGAACATGTGGTGGGTATGAATTTTTATTGGTGCGCTTATAAATTTTGGAAAGTGGCCTTTTTCTAAAGGAGTCCCAACCACTTCCCAGTTGAAGAACAGAAGAGTTGCGAGACCAGAGTTGCGAATTACTTGGAGAATACGGGACAGCCGCTCAAGATGGCTCAAAAAACGTCGGTGAAAAAAGGATTATATCATCTATGTAGCACAAGCAAGTAGACCACTTGAAGCCTCGCAGAAGGAAATCCTTTAAGCGCTCAAAGGTGGCGGGCGCATTGCAAAGCCCAAATTGCAATACTTTAAATTGATATATCCCGTCGTGGGTTACAAATGCTGTTTTTTCGGTCCCGTGGGTCAACAGCGATCTGCCAATAACCACATCGAAGTTTAATGAACGAGAAAAACCTTGCACCATGAAGGCAGTCAAGGGCGTCTTGTATTCTTGGTAAGGAGTAAACGTCCTTCTTAGTGACCTTTATGACATGTCTATAGTCGACACAAAACAGCCATGTGTGGTCTTTCCTGACCATCACGACTGCGGATGCCCAAAGACTGGATGAGTGTTCGACGACGGCTTTGGCGAGCATTTTTTTACCTCTTTCTGGATGACAGAGCGTTCGGCAGCGGAGACACGGTAAGGGCAGCAATGTATTGGGTTCGCATCACCGGTGACTATGTGATGGGTCACAACTGATGTCTGGCCCGAAGGTGGGTTGTCGAGATGAAATATGGCCGCATAGGATGTCAAGAGATGGCGGAGGTCTTGTGCTTCGTAGGGCAATAGATCTGCCGCTATTGTTTTGGCAGTATCAATGCTTGAAACGTTGGGCACCGTTAGCAAGCTGACGTGCGGTGTAGGTTGTTCAGCTGACATTTCAGAGATATCACACTCTTGCAACGACGACAGGATGCCTAGTTTAATATTAGCATGCAGCACGTGCACAGAGAAACCTAAGTTCAAAGGCGAGAAATAGGTCTGGTTGTGGCGTACTCTGGCCACGGTATGCGGGGCAGCAATGTAATGCTTTAGCACAACATCGGTAATGGTTGAAACGACATATTCATTATCGCGCACAGGCGGATCACACATGAGCTGCACGTAAGTCGCGTCTAGCGGCGGAAGATGCAGGAACTCGGTGGCACAAAAGCAACCGCGGCGTCAAAAGGCAGTTTTTGCTGAAGAAGGCCCGTAGATCAGTCGATAAGGGCGGAGTGCACAGAGAGAAAGTCGAGACCGAGAATCAGGTCATATGTGTACTGCTCAAGCACGGTGAACAATACGACGGTCTGACGGCAAGCAAAACACACGCGAGAGGTGCACATGCTGAGAACGGTAGATGTGCTCCCATCGGCAAGCATTACTGCACACTTAAATCCTCTTAAGTGTGATCACTTTTCGCCTTTTAATACAGAGAGCAGTGCTAATGACTGAAATTCGTACGCCAGTTTCTATGAGGGCTGTAACAGTTACTTCATCCACCAAGAGGTCCAAAATATTACGGCATATAGAAATCATCAACTGAGGATTCGCAGACCGGGTCGTTAGTGAAGTGTTACCTCCGGGAGCTGCATGGTCTAGTTGCCCGAGGTTGAAGACCCAGGTCGTGCAGGGAACCTGAATCGCCGAATCATCGGCGAGAGAGATTGGCGGCATGGGGGTGATGGTGACCGGCTGAACCTTCGGCCCTGAACGTGAGTAGCAGCAGGCTGGGGATCGTACAGAGTATAAAACCGACGAGAGTTGTCTTCAGAGCACTGCCATGTCCCAGTGATCCAGGATGAATTGGACGTCCAACGATTGATAGAGTAGCGTGCATTGTGTCCGACGAGAGAGCGGTGAAAGCACATCGGCGATAATTTGACCTCCCCCATTCAGCAGGGTTTCGGTAGTGGGAAGGGTAGCGTGAAAGGTGCACCAGGATCTGGTTAACCGAAGCAGATTTCTCGGTAGTGCGAACAGCATAAATAGGTGCGATGCCGAGATTGGCTATTTCTTGGTGAACGACGGCTTGGAGGAGGAAGACGATGGATGCATTATCTTCAGGGCTGTTGGAAGCGATGGCTGCCGGAGCCATTGCTTCGAGTTCATGGCGAATGATCCTGGTGACATTTTCTGATGATGTAGCTGACGTGAACTTGGGGCAGTCTTCGCAGGTCCAAGTGTCTGCAGTATTAGGCAGGCGCGCAAACTGGCGGGTTATGCGACGGTTCATGGCGTGCTGAAAGCACTGACATTCCTTCATCACAGCGTCGCCAGTGGCGGAATATTTAACGATGAAGAGATGAAAGGCGTCGTCGACAATTCCCTTTAATATATGGGCGATTTTGTCAGTTTCGCTCTTGTTCTCGTCCACGTTTTGACAGAGGCCCAAGACGTCCTGCATTTAAGACACATAGGATTCCGTCGATGTCTGCACGCGACATTCTAGGTTTTTTCTCAAAGCCTGCGGAAGAACTCAACTAGCTTTAGTTTGCAAACGTCTCAGCTGGTCAACTCCGATTAAAGCGTCTCATACCAAGTGAGTGCCGTATCCCGCAAGTAAAATGCAACGTTGGCCAGCAGCAACGTGGGGTCCCACCTATAGTATTCGCTCACTCGCTCATACAATGCGGCCCAATTTTCGACATTCAACTTCTTCTTGCCTGTGCTGGAGAAGGTAGCAGGGTCTCGTGGAGGCAGGTGAATCAGAGTAGGCAGCGGCTGCTGCTGCTGTTTCTCTTGCGCGTTGGCCTGTCGAGCCATTGTGGGAAAATGAAGATGGCGACCACTCCGAAGTTCCGTGTTTGCGAGGAGAGCCAGGTAGGCGTATCCAGCACCTCCACCAATAATCACACGAGTAAACGTATCGTCACTATGAATCACAACTCTTGGGGGTTTTATTAAACCATCACGTAGCTAGCTCTTAGACGATGCGTCAGTTGTTGCAGGATGCTTTCGAGCGGAGAAGCACGCGATCTTCTTTTTCTCTTCAGATTGAGAGCTGCTCTAGCAGTCGACCTACTACGTGTGGGTAGCACTATCCCCCTTTAGAAAAGAAAAAAGTCCCAAAAGTGGGGAAGAAAAGTACATAGCACCACCCCCGCGTAACAACAAGGGCACGTCAAAAAAAAAAATTGGAAACTCGGAGAAAGTAAAAACAGAAACTAAAGAGCGCGCCAATATAGGAAAAGTCAATGAACGAAGAAGCAAGTTCACAAAAATTAATAACACAAAGAACGGGTATAGTAAAAAAAAGTTACGAACAACCCGCAATAAATGGTTTCATGAACAACACATGAACGCAGTCCGGCCTCGGTCGTCTCCTGCTCCATGCCTGCGGTGTTGAATCCGGAACCACTTCGAAGTTCACGCGTAACACTTTATATGGTCCGAAGTACCGGCTCAGTAACTTTACACTCAGGCCACGGCAGTGGACGGGCGTACACACCCAAACTTAGTCTCTGGGGTTGTAAAACACTTCTCTGTGGTGGGTATTATAGCGTCGTGCGTCTGCCTGCGGTTTCTGGCCATTGTGCAGTCGCGCGAGCTGACGGGCTTCCTCAGAACGCTCTGCGAATTCTTCGGCGTCAGTTGCCAACTCCGCATTGTCTTGACACGGTAGCATAGAGTCCAGCGTGGTCTGCGCTTCGCGGCCAAAGAGAAGCCGTGTTGGCGTGAATCGCGTGGTCTCTTGCACGGTGGTATTGCACGCGAAGGTCACATAAGGTAAGATCTGGTTCCACGTTTCGTGCTGCACGTCGATGTACATTGAGGTCATGTTTGCGAGGGTCTTATTCAGTCACTCGGTAAGTCCGTTGGTTTGTGGGTGGTATGCAGTTGTCTTTCGGTGTCTGGTGTTGCTCAGTTTGAAAACTTCGTCCATAAGCTGCGCCGCCAATGCAATCCTTCTGTCCATTATTATACTGGAAGGAGAACCGTGTCGTAGTACAATGTGGCGCGTGTAAAATTGTGCTACCTTAGAAGCCGTGGCTCATGGAATCGCCTGGGTATCCGCGAAAAGCACGTCGTCTCGCATGCCTCGAGGAACCACCAGGAGGTAAGCACGGTTGTTCGAACTAGCGTTCTTTTTGTAGAGCGCACTGTCTCAAAGGGAGAACGACATCAACTAGCGGGATAAATGGCGTGGTATGATTGCGCCCTGGCCCTATAAATGATCTATGATTGAACAAATCTCTGCGTCATCTCGCTGCTGTTTTTTCAAGTCTGATGAGCTAATGGTACCCAGGAAACATTCGTCTTCCTCTGCTTCTTGACTGACGACATGAAGGGGTGCGCATGGAAGCGTGTGCGCGTCTTCATGGTTACGGCTGGACTTATGAATTATGGCGACGTCAAACTCCTGCAGCGGCAAACTCCACCGTGCTGGCCGTCCTGAAGCGTCGCGCAGGCTTGCCAACCCACTAAGGGCATGGTAGTCTGTCACTATATTGAAGGGACGACCATAAAGGTATGGGCGAAACTTAGTGATTGCCCACACGATGGCGAGACACTTTCTCCGTAGTGGAATAATTCGCCTCGGCACAGGATAGAGAGCAGCTGGTCTAGGCTATCGCTCTTTCGATGTCCTCTTGACGCTGAACAAGCACTGCAACGACCCCAACGTTACTAGCGTCACTATGGACCTCCATGTCAGCATCAAGTTGAAATGAGCGAGAACGGGCGTAGATTGCATGCGCTGTCATAGTTCACCAAAAGCTGCTTGTTGCTCGCTTTCCCAGACAAACAACGTGTCGTCTCTCGTAAGACGAGTCAGAAGTTCTGCTATCTATGAAAAGCTTGAATGAACCGGTGATAGTAAGCGCACAAACCAAGGAATCGCCGGACGGCTTTCTTATCGACAGGAGCTGGTAATTCGGCAACAGCGGCAAACTGATTTCGTCGACTGATTTTCGTCGACTGAAAACCGTCGACTGATTTTGTTTTCTGTTATACTTCCAGATTAGACACCTATATTCATAGCAGAATTATTCGCTATTGTACTGGCACTACGGAAACCTTCTTTGGGCGAATCAGAAGCAGTCGTAATTACAGATTTTTTTTTCAGTATGTGCTGCTCCATCTTTGGGAGCCAACTTCACAATTATGGACATGTTTCGACAACTCATACCAACAAACTTGCACAACCTTCAGCTGTTTTGGGTACCAGGCCATCGTGGCATATATCTCAATGAGATGGCGGATGCACTGGCCACAGTATCTCTTAGCGTCCTCTAATGCCGATTTTGCCTGCGGCAGCTTACGCGTCAGCAATAAGGTTTAGAAACCTCTGTTTGCAAAAAAATCAACTCCGACTCATTGGATAAATTTCGAGATTTCGTACATCTAAGATGCTGCTGGATTAAACAGTGGTGCGCAAAACGGCAATTGTAAGTTACTTATGCCATATTGGGTTAATAGAATTCCACAACTAAATTATTATTTACATAAAGTTGGTCTAAACACGTCACCTTTAGATAATTTCTTTTTATTCTGTCCCCGATATTCTTCTCAGTGGAAAAGATACTGGGTAGCTCCACTTGAACACTTATGATTAGAGGTAAATGTGCCGGTACTTTGGTCGCTTGACAGCATTAAGTTTAGTTGTAGCCACAGGGACGACTGCTCTGCAGAATTTGGCTACATAAATAAAACAAAGTCATTGTCTTGTTGGAGTGTCTTTATATATATATATATATATATATATATATATATATATATATATATATATATATATATATATATATATATATGATTCAGTTTGGGCCCACCATTAACTCAGTCTCAAACCACATTTCATTTGATAGCCTGCATTGATCCTTGCTCGGATATAATGTTTTTTTTTTCTATTTCCAGCTTTTCTTTCTATTTTATGTAGATTTTTTTCAGTCAAAAGTTACTTTGTGATTGTAAAACCATAAGCCTTTTACTTAAAGATCCTGCCACCTGGTTCTTGGCTGATCCCTCTTCGTAGGCTTGCGCCAAACAAGAATCATCATCATCATCACCATCATCATCTTCATGGTCATCCTTTTCATCATTATCAGCAGCAGCAGCAGTAATACGAGAGCTGTGCGTGGGCTTTGGAAGGTTCCAAGGCTGTCTCCTTCGCTGAGCGTCCGGTCCATGGGAGAACCAGCAGACCTACTTCCAGGTGCCTCGGCCTAATGAAAGCACTCCCACCTGTCAACTACAAGAGGAAGGTCGGGTCAAGGACCGGACACGGCGCCGGGCCAGCCTTGCCGCTTTTAGGGGCGAAGCTCCTTATGGCGTGGCTTGTGCGTCTCTCGTAGTACGTAACCACCAGTGGCACACACCCGAAATAGCGGTCCTTACGATTTTGACCTCCAAGGTGGTTCCCATGAGAGATTTCTTCTGTGCGTTGTTAAACAATAAAAGATAGTGCTCAATACACATGTTAATGGCTACTAAGGGGGAATGAGAGACAGGAGCATTCGGCCTTTAGGTAACGCGCACGCATCGATCCCATTAGCAGCTATTCGCATGTACATTGAGCACTATATGACCAGAAAGGGTTGCTACGTTATACTCGCTGGGTGTAACCTCCTTAGTTTTAGAGAGGTAGAGCGCGCGTTGGGCCGCATAGCCATAAATACAGCAAACTAGTATATAGCATGAACTCGAGCTGGTTAAAGATGGGAAGTAAACCCGAAGCGCAAGCCTCAAGAAAGTGTGCATGTGCCACCTCCCGTTTAGTCCTTGAATGTCCGCTGGATGGCGGTGCTTCTTTAGGGAAAATATATGATGAAAAGATGCGAGATGGTGGTACTTGAAGTGATGAATAGATGGACGAACGGACACAGAGACAGATGCATGAATGGACGCATGAACGGACGCAGGCGCGGATGCATGGACGAACGCAGGGATGGGCGCACGAACAGACGCACGCACGGGCGGGTGGATGGACGCAAGGACGGTTACACAGACGTACGCAGGAACAGACGGAAGCAAGAAAGAATGGACGGACGAATGCTTCGCCCCACTACCCATCATTCACTCCGTGGATATGCTGCCATTTTTTACTTACGGTCGCACTGGGGTTCATCTCCTAGCATGCGGGGACGAGTAGTTTCCGTGGGCCGGAACTTCAGTAACAACGGCCACGCCTTAACGTGACTACGTCGCTCACCTAGCTACGTTATCGGAGTGTGGCAGCTTGAGCTAGTTAGTATGACAACAATAGTTGTAGCGAGAGGACAGAACGACGAAAAAGAGACAAGAAGGACAGACAAGAAGCGCTCGTGTCCTTCGTGTGCTTCTTGTCTCTTTGTCATCGTTCTGTTGTACTATAACTATCACCACGTCATTGGATTTTCGACGACTTTGACTCGATGACATCGTCGGCTACTTCCTCGTCGACTTTTAACCGTACGAGCATTTTTTGACTCTCGCGCGTAGTGGACAGCATATGGGTATTTAACTGTGTTCACACTCTTTTATGTCGTTCGCGTGTGTAAATGCATTCTACAAGTCCTTGTTCACCTGCGTGCTGCGTCGTTCTTTCTGGGGCGAATTCTGAAATCAAACGTAATAAAGACCAGCTTACCGAAAAGGTCTCGAATTTCCGTTGAACTGCAACATAAAAATAAATTATTATATCATTTGGTATATTCTAACAATAACTAAGTTTTTTGTGTCAGCTAGTTGTAATATTGAAAACGTATTTAGGTACTTTTGACAATCACAAACACTAAACAACCTCAAAACAAGCACG
>WOVY01006312.1:0-97500 GCA_013436015.1 Rhipicephalus annulatus | reverse complement strand
GAAAAATATCATCAACGAAGCGCCTATAAAAGAAAAGTTGAAGCGTGGTTTTACCTAAAAATTCGCCCTCAAGAATGCCCATGAAAATGTTGGCGTAGTAGGGGCCTACCTTCGTACCCATTGAGGTGCCGTGGCTTGTACGTAGTGAATGCTGTCAAACTCAAAATTGTTCAATTCAAGGATAAGTTTCAAAAGAGTACCAAGCGCTTCCTTATCATTAGGTTTATTTCAAAGGGGAACTTTCATAGGTCTTTATTACTCCAGAAATATCATCTTGATGTGGTATGTTAGTGTATAGTGATGCTACGTCCAGTGTTACTAACATTGAACCAGGAGGAACATAAGGATCTACAATTTCTTTAAGGAAATTGTTGGCGTCTGATGAATGATGAAAATTTGGCTGGAATCTTGTTTATGAGGAAGTAAACGTAGCGAGATAAATTATTGTGACGGTGCCAATACCAGAAATGATGGGGCGGCCGGGATTGTTCTGCTTGTGAATTTTAGGAAGCATGTAAAATCTTATCGCAACGGGACTGAGTTATACCAGAGTCCTTCAATGCTTTTCTGGTCACGAAACTCCGGCCGAAGTTTCATTCAGGGACAAAAGCTGCCGCTAGGATCGCCCCTGTTAGCGTGAAGGCTTCGCCGGCGGCCGGCAACGCTTGCGGGCCGGCTGTTTCTCCGTCGGCAATGCGCCTAATTTCATCTGCTCTTCATTTCCACCTGTAAAAACGCGAGCGACGCGAGCGAAGTGTGCGTGTTTTTGATTCAGTTGACGCTTAGCTTAGCTGTGAAATAGAGGCAAGGCCACGCGTGTTACTGAGTCGTATATGTTGCAGTGTTCGTTCGTTGCGGTAGTCACGGCCGCTACGTTCTCGCTTTGAGAAGGAGGACATCTGGCGTTTTCGATTTTTGAGTAGTCTTTGCAGTTTCCTGCATTTGAGTTAACTAGCACCAGATTTAAATCGGTATATACAGCCCTGGGCGACATGCTGCGCTTAGCAAATAGGTGTGCAAACGTACAGCACGTTGGGTTAGCGCTGTGTCTGCGCGATTTTATAGCGCGCTAATAATGTACAAAAATAACCTAGGTTTGGAAAGTGAGCATCAACATGATGAAGAAAAACGCTCACGAAATGGAAGCAGCATAATGAGCGCGCGTAGGAGTAAATGCTACACACTTGAGCGACTTTCCCGGCTGTCAACATAGGTATAGGGTGTCAACAGAAAAACTCGTATGGTCAGTGTCTGACACACTCGTCCCACCAAAACGACAAGTTAATTGATTACTTGGTTATGAGGTTTAACGCGCTGACGCTATGCAGGCAATCGGGCGCGCGCCGTAGTGTAGCTCTCCGGAATAATTTTAACCACCCAGGTATCTTTAACATGCGCGGGAATCTCTAAAACACAGGCATTTTCTCTTTTCGCCTCCATCAGAAAAGCGGCTGGGAACCCGCGTCCTTGGGCTCATCATCATCAGCACAGCGCCCTAGCCCCTGAGCCACCACGGCAGGGACACTAAAAAAATTAAAAAAGAAATACAGGCAAAGCTAGCCATGCTCCGCTTTGCAAATTCAAAATACCTGATTGGATAATCAAAATGTCGCCGACGTGGATTTTGGTTCCGCCACACAGATGACAGTAACCTGACTGGCCACTTGCTGATCGTCGCAGGCAGCTGCCAAGCGCATGCAAATGACTAGAAAACGCGCCGCGGCTGTGGTGCAAGTGTTTATTGATACAAGGTTACGGCAATAGCATGGCGGATAAAGGAAATAAACAACGTCACACAAGCAACTAGGAACACAAATGTGCAAGTGTTTTTGTCACTAGCAAACACAAAACACAACAGTTGGGCTTTACATAGCATGCCAAACAGAACATCTGCTACCCATGGGGCTTGTTGCAACCATTTGCTGGGCAGTTTGCTCGCCGCGTCGCTCGTGTCAGCTTGTTTTTTTCCCTGGTGTAAAAGTTTTTTCCCTGGTGTAACAGGCTCTCAACATAGTGAAACAAGAAAACAAGGCAACGCGAATAGAGGCTTAGCATCATCTCCGGCTGCTTCAGGATCGCAGGGCTCTGTGCTGGAGCTCACAGAAGCTGCAGTGTCATCGTTGTTCGGCGACGAAACGCGACGACGTTTTGCAGGCGGATTTTCTCGCTGTGAGCGCGACCGTGGCTTGGGCTTCGTAAGATACGCCGGCAAGTTTTCAAATATCCGGGGTATGGCACCGACGCGGAGCTTAGGCTTCTCGCGCTGCAGAAGCACAGATTGTCCACTTATTCTGAACTCATCGGCTCGAATAATGTCCGTGGTGTCGAAATGTTTCTCGCACACACGAACGGCCTTCGACTCGAAGTTGAAAGCGCCCGTCTCCTGTCGTGGAATGGCTCGCTTCCACCTGTCGCGTTGTTCGCGGTCGCTTGGGAGGCAGAACAGCGAAGCTTTTTCTGTACAACTCCGATAGCCAGAGCGGCAACCAGGTACGCAGCACGTCAGAGGCATGGTAGTTCACATAGTTTGCCGTCCGTGATGAGTGTAGACAGCTATACCACACAACAAACAAACCAGTAAGCTCGCGCTCCAACGCACTGCAATCGCTGCAAATGCGGCCGCCGCCGTCCAAGCCGCCTTCACCAGACTCGTAGCGCCACCGCGCGGGAGCTTTGATCCCCATATGAAGCTCTCCCATAGCGTTACGGAGAAGTTTCGTGACCAGAAAAGTATTGAAGGACTCTGGTTATACCAAAGAGCGGATTGGCTTTTCGTCCAATTTACCATGTTGTGGCAGAGACGTAAGCTTAGGTTTAAATTCGCTTGTAGGAATGGAAGGCAAAGATTTGTCAAAAGTAGCGTCTCAAAGTTGCCTGTATGCCTCGTTTATATATCAACCGCTGGGAGAATTACAATAGCCCCTTTTTATCAGCCGGTGTATCGACAATTTCATAATTTGTCGACAATTCTTTGAGGCCAACCTTCTCTTTTCAAAACAAATTGTGGCGGTAAGGCACGGTTTTATTATATATATATATATATATATATATATATATATATATATATATATATATATATAGATATCGGCACTAGTAAGAGCTCTGCAAGTATTATTTGCATAGATGCTGGCAGGCTTGTATGTGCCGCTGTTCAAACGAAGACGAAGATGCACTTCCAGAAGAAAACGACTAAGTCGTATTGCCGTTGATCGAATCAGTCTGACGTCCTTGTGTGCTATTATCTACAGGTTGCAGTTACGGTGTAACGTGACACTAGCCGAGGTGCACTGCTACCACGAGGCAGATCTCGGCCCCAACATCGATGCCTGAGTAGAAACTGCCGACCTTTAACACAGTCGGCGGCAACTAAGCCTACCACCCCGATTCGGCCCTCTTCCGAAACACTCCACAACCATGTCAAATGCGACAACTTCAAACCAGACAAAACAGACCGTGACTCCACCAGCTCCATGGCCACCATCCCCTCGAACACCATAGCCCTTCAATGGGGAGCCCTAGGAAAACGTTGAAGACTGGCTGGACGAATACGATAGAGTCACCATCGCCAACAAGTGGGACGAACACCAGAAATTGTGGTATGTCCATTTCTACCTGGGAGATTCAGCGCGTATTTGGTTTGAGAACCACAAAGCTGCCCTGACAACCTGGCTGGTGTTTTGCACTCCACTGCGGAACACGTATGGTAGCGCCGACAGGAAAGAACAAGCTGCAAGCCTCCTTCATTCTCACAATAAAAGATCAAATGAAAGTGTGGCCATGTTCATTGAGGAGATGTCTCGTCTGTTCCGTTGAGCTGATTCTGCAATGACGGAATACAAAAAGGTACGTTTTCTGATGCGGGGTGTTGAGGAGCAGCTGTTTGCAGGACTTGTACGAAACCCTCCAGCTCCTGTGGTGGAATTCCTCCGTGAAGCGACAACAATGAAGCGAATGCTAAGACAGCGGTATTCGCAGTATGAGCGGCCCAACAACCGTGCATGTCTGTCAGCACCCTTGGCAACACCCGACGTAACGAGCGTAAGAGACCTTGCTGAGCTAGTCCATGGCATTGTATGCGAGGAGCGGCAAAAGCTTCGCACAATGCCGTTAGAGCCTCAAGTGGCTGCTCTGACAGACGTAGTATGTGAACACGTGCGGCAGCTGGTACGACCACTAGTGGCGCCTTCATTCGAAGCTCCTCTGCTCACGTATGCGGAAGCTGTACGCACTCCTGTACCGACAGCCAGCCTTTTTCCTACCGACCAGCCTGCAGACGCCGCAACACTTCTTGGGCCTGCCGCACTAAGGAAACCAACGACCGACTTGCCTGCAGATGCCGCAGTAATTCTCGGGCTGCCACACCAAGAGATTCCGTGACCTAATGTGCGGAAATCTAGCGTGTGGCGCGCTTTGGACGATTGGTCAGTGTGCTACCACTGTGGTGAGTCATGTCACCTGTACCAGGAGTGCTCGTACAGACAAATGGGGCTACCTGGATTTCGGCCAGATGCTCGTTGGTCCAGGGATGGGGAACGACCCCGCGCTATCGCAGAATACTTGTTAAGTCTACCATCTCCAAATCTTCAGCGACGCCAATCACGCACTCCTTCTACTCGACACTCTGCATCCTCGAATCAATACTCTACTTTTGCCGATCTTGTTGCGGGAAGATCCACTAGGTCCCCAAGTCCACGCCGGGGAAACTAGGATTAGCGGTCTCTGGAAGTGGGACCGCTGTTAAGATATCGTCAAAACAGTCTCCTCTGACCCATCCGCCAACCTTCGATGATTCCTTTGAGCCGACCCCTCTCATCGCCGACGAACCCGTTTCCGCTGACATTGCCGTTCTTGTCCAAACCACCCAGTAACTGCTGTGGTCAACACCGGCGCAGACTAATCTGTTATCGGCGCTGAACTTGTGGCTGAACTCAGAAAAGTTGCGACGCCTTGGGGCACAGACCACCACAGAGCAGTTGTCTATCAAACTGGCGACAAAGTATGGGTTTGGACATCCGTACGGAAAAGAGGACTATCAGAAAAGCTCTTAAGAAGATACTTTGGACCATACCGAGTGCTGCGACAACTGAGTGACGTCACTTACGAAGTCGTTACCGACAATTCGTGTAGTACCAAGCGTCGCCAGCACCATCCTCAACTCGTTCACGTAGTGCGCATGAAGCCTTACGTCAGCGAGCGATTGCGTGAGACTTTAAAAAAAACTGCATTATTGACTTCGCGTCGGGTTGATGCTCTTTGAGAGGGAAGCAAATGACCCGTGTCTATATGTGGACAAAAACGATGATGGGATTTAGCGGACACCAGAATGTGGACCTCTGGCTTGACTGGAGAACGAAGAAAAAAATCTTGCGGCTCAGCTGTTGAGAACACGCTGCTTTCGCTGCCTCAAGGCGTACTTGTGCTTTGTTTGCGTTGTACTGCGACAATATATATATATATATATATATATATATTTCCAGCAATGCAGTGTTTGTAAGTGTGGTGCGCTCTGTCCTATTCGACTTCTTTATGAGATGCTGTGCACACAAAGGAAGCATATACTTTTAAAAAAACACACAGGTCTGAGCATAATTGCACACAATCGCGTATTTAGTGGGTACGTAACATTATCAAAAAAACCGCTGTTTCACCACAAAGGCTAAGCAATCAATGCGATGGCGAAACGTTATGATTTCGCGCGAAGAAGGGCAAGCTGATCGAAACGTTTAGGGCGCTGCTCTCGCAAAAATGACGTACAAAAAATTAAACCACAGGCCGAAAGGAAAATACGTTCACAGCTCGGCACTTAGTGCGCTGCTCAAAGAAAAACGGCGCACAAAATTTACGAATACAAGTGACCGCGAACTAACAAGTGTCAGAGTTGCTTCGATGTGTCTGAAAGGAGCGCTCTTTTCCCAAACGGGAACTATGCAATCAGTGAAGTGACCTTTGTGAACCCGATAACTGTGGTACCATGGACGCGTTGAAGGCCCAAGGCGTACGTTCTCACCAACAGCAAGATAAGCGCGTTCTCAGAAGAGCGTTTACCCCCTTGTGAGGCAATGTACGCTTGGGGGTGGTCTGCGTAAGCACACGAGTGAGGCGCCGAGTGCGCTCTTTGTGCCATCTCGTTGGTAATCTTCAAAACTTGCAGATATATCTACCGCCATCGGCATTGCCAGCAGTAGGTGATGTAATACAATAGCTTGCTTTTAGAATGGTGAAGGACGTGTGGATTCGATGCTTAGTGGCCAACGCCACGCGCTGGAGAGCGATAGGTCCGTATTTATTCCACGCACCTGCAAGTATTCTTCCAAATGCTTTTATATTTGACGCATTTCTTAGCGAACTTCGGTGACTTTGAGCGTATCTATCTATCTATCTATCTATCTATCTATCTATCTATCTATCAATCTATATATCTATCTATCTCTCTATCTATGTCCCGCCATGGTGGTCTAGTGGCTAAGGTACTCGGCTGCTGACCCGCAGGTCACGGGATCAAATCCCGACTGTGGCGGCTGCATTTCTGATGGAGGCGGAAATGTTGTAGGCCCATTTACTCAGATTTGGGTGCACGTAAAGAACCCCAGGGGGTCTCAATTTTCGGAGCCCTCCACTACGGCGCCTCTCATAATCATATAGTGTTTTGGGACATTAAACCCCAGAAATCAATCAAGAAATTATCTATCTATCTATCTATCTATCTATCTATCCGCTTACGTTCAGGTGCCCACGTGGTTACCCCCTTAACTTGGCGTGAACCAAAATTATCATGGCAAGGTAAGGAGGATTGACGAGTATGACGCGCTAGTCAAGACATGAATAATGTCACAATCTCAACGCGAACGTCGTCAAACCCTTCCCGGCAGACAGTGACACATACCCACGGGCGGATATGTGCTGCTGGTAGGCGGGTGTGTGCCACAGGGTATTGACACTTGGGAATTACCCAGACACGACGAAAACTTACAGGGGCACTTTTAACGCGCGAGCGTTAAGAAATACCCTACACCGGAAGTGTCGACCCGACAAATGCAAAAATAAAGATCAGGGTCCGAAGTGGAATCGAACCCTACGCATTCTGCGTGGCAATGAAGCTTTTTACCAGAGAGATACACCAGGCATTCAAGCTACTTTTGAAATAGATGCTATAATCTTCGTGAAACGTCAATAGTGGTCACGGTGCTGCCTACGCAGTTTTAAAAACATTACGTACATACTTCTTTGATACAGCCATCACGTCGGGTTAACGTCGATCGTGGCTAGTTTCCATGCGCTGAATTAGATTTATGTAGCATTGTCCAGGGCCTGCAAGCTCGCGAGCATCGGCGTTTCATAATAGCTTCTGATGTTGCTGCTAGGCATGTTCTCTTTGACATAGCTACGCAAAGGCAAACAACTGGTTATATAACCATCTGCAACTCGTAACCACATGCCTGTGCGTGCAACATTTATACATATAAATGTATAGACGTGTTGCTCAATGAAAAAACTGCAACGCGGTCGCCTTTCTTCCACATGCATCGCGTAACGTAAATTTCGAGGTGCGTGGGATCGGCTAATTTTTTATACAATGCTTGGTAAAAGAAAAATCAGATAGAAACAATATTAACGTTCCAAAATATAGGTGAAAAAGCAGAATAATTCAATAAACTATGATATATAAAAATTTGCAATTAGCAAAAAGTGGCACAAGGGTTGAGTTACATCTGATGGGAATCGACTTTCTCTCGACATGCTTTGCATAACGATATTTCCCAGATAAACCTCTCTCTCTCTCTCTCTCGATATATATATATATCTATATATATATATACATATAGAGTCCAGTAGATCCTCCGTGAGCGGTCACAACGTGGTTTATTTCGACGTTTCGGCCTAGAGTCTGGCCTTCATATGGAAACGTCGAAATAATGCACGTTGTGACCGCTCACGCAGGATCTACTAGACTATATGCAACGCTACGGCCACTCAACCACCATGCCTGTCTATATAAATATATATATATATATACAAATACGGGGCAAGACGGCGGTGACAAGCGGGTGTGCCGTCACCGGCAAATTCCACCTAGTTCATAGTTTTTATAAGAGTAGTAAAGGATTACGAGAGTAAGAAATGAATTCGTGTGTATGCACCTGTGCGCAAACTAGCACGTGAATTAGTATGGGGATGTATATTCTTAAACTCTTAAAAAGGAAGACTTGGTGACCGAAAACTTTATTACCCCTCTTTATTCAGTTGAAAGTTGTGCAATGTTACAGCTCAAGAGACTGCGCGTGTAAGACCAGTAGCGATGCCCACACGCTGTTTGATGGTGTTATGTATAGAAACGTTTAAGAGACAGATATATATGGTATTAGGAAATGCGGGGAGGTCAGCCAGAAAGCAAGTGCCTTGTTTGCTACCCTGCCCTGAGAAGAGGAAATGCGAGACAGAAAAGTAAGGAAAAGGGAATGAGAGAAAGACAGCAGGATGGAAGCGAAAACACAGAAACACTATAAATCGTCCCGAGCGTTCAACGATTCGGGTCGATCGCAGAAACTTCAGGAGGGCCTTTGTCGCTTTTCGGCCTGAAGCTTGATCTTTCGGTATTCCAAAATTAATTTTTCGGAAAGCGGCTGGTCGTCGTGGCGTGCAAACACTGCTGACAGGAACTGTCTCTGAGAGTTGTACTAAGGGCACTGACACAAAATATGTTCGATGGTTGCGTCAGCGCCGCAATGGTCATAGGCAGCACTCTCTGCCCATCTGGTGCGGTAAACAAAGGCGTTCGTAAAAGACACCCCAAGCCACATCCGACACGGAAGACGGTTGTCTCAGATCTGGTTAACTCAGATGGAATGAAAAGTTCTAGTTGTGGGTCAAGACGATGAAGACTGGTGTGTAGATATGCCGGTGTGTTCCACAAAGATCTGGTGACATCGTACCCGAGTGTAATATTCCTTGCTGCTGCATCGCTTCTAGACAGTAGAATGGTTTCCATCATGTCATTTTCGTGAGCATTCTTTGCTGCCGCGTCGGCATGCTCGTCAAGGATGATTCCACAGTGGCCTGATAAGCATTGAAAAGGTATACCCTGACCTTTCTGTGGTACTTGTTGATACAAATGTCTTGTTTCCAGCCCTAATTGGTCTTCAGGTCCACAATGTAGGGCAGTTCGAATGCAGTACGCAGCTGGTTTCTAATCGGTGAAAATGCACAATTTTAGAGGTGCATCTTGGTCAATCCTGTGGACTGCACAGAGGAGTGCTGCGAGCTCTGCCGCTGTTAATGTTGTTTTGTGAGACGTTCTAAATTGGATGATTTCAGCTTTTGCTGAAAAGATTCCAGCTCCTGCAGATCCCCTAACATTTGTGGAACCATCTGTATAAAGTTTAACGTAATGTTTATATCGTTGTGTTTATATCTTTCGTGAAGCATATGTAGAGGACACTCTCCCACCCAAGCCAACGGACTCAAGGACAGGAAGTAGGGCTTCACGGCAGACATTGTCAAAAGCTCCCTTGACATCCAAAAATAATGCTACAGGTAACCATCGGTTCATTTTCTGGTGTTGTACGTAGGTCACGAGATCAATGACGTCGTCAATGGAGCCACGAAGACGATGGAAGCCTGCCGTGGCGCCCTTTTAGTCTTTGTATTGTTTTAAAGATCACTCGAGTCTGGGAAGAATCATTCGCTCTATCAGCTTTCCCCCGCAACTAGCCAGCGCTATTGGTCTGTATGACGTCAGCTCTAGAGGCGATTTTTTAGGTTTGAGAATTGAAACCAAACGGCTTGTTGTTGATTCTCTGGAAAGAGCTCCAGCTTGCCGAGACTCGTTTAACTCGTCCAGTGAAGCACTACGTGCTCGATAACCAAGGTTGCACAATAGGCCGTATGATATACCATCTGGACCGGCCGACGACGATCTATTACAAGAAGCAAGAGCCGCGTCCTCCTCTTCCATCGAAAAAGGCATGTCCATGCACGCATCAAGGCAATGTGTTGCGGTAGAAGCAGTAAGGACCCCTGTGCAATGCGATGGACCAGCAATCTTCCTACAAAAATCTTCCGCTATCTTGATGTTCTTTCTGCGTTATAGAAGTGCCAGGGCTTTAAACGGAAAACGTTATTCGGGAAATGTGCGTAGGCCTCGCACGGTTCACCATATTTGAGAAAGTGGTTTGCGAGGGTCTAGTAAATTGCAAAACTTCGCCCAGCGTTGTACCTCCAGTTTATCCATATGGCACTGGATCTTCTTTTGCATGCGCCTTGCCGTGCACAAATCTTCAATAGACATTGTGCGTTCATATCTGCGCTCTGCACGCCGATGAAAAGTGCGAGATCGCTCTAACTCCACATTTATTTCAGAGGGCCTTGAAGAGCACGTCAGCGTGCACATCACGCTCTGTGCTGCTTCTTTGATCGCTTGCTCATTGCCAGGGGAGAAGCCTTTTGCACATGCGTCTTTCATGTTGGTTGTGAATGCAGACAAATCTATCCTGCAGATGGTTTTCGGCGGTTGACCACTGGCAAAGCCTTTGATGTTGAGATGTGTGATGGAAACGTCAGAATAGTGGAAAAGTGCTGAGGTTCCTACTGAAGTGCTGTGGATACATGCGAGGCAATAATCCATCACCTAGCGATTCTTAACAGCGGTGTGAATAGAATATTGAGCGATGTTCCTACGTACCGTAACATTGCACAATGCTGGTGCACGTTCTAATCAGTGTAGAGAAGTTGTAGCACGGTAACACACAACGTGGTTTCTTGGCGTACCATTTTAGTTATAGCATGGAACGTGACAAGCAGCTCTTAAATTGAACTTTTATAACTTTTCCTTCCTAAGTGACAGTATGCGTCACATTCGTTTCACTACATTTGAAACCATCAAATCACTGTCAAACTTATTGAGAGGACGCTGCGATGAACTGACGTCATCGCTACATTAGTTTGAAACCTGTGCGTAATCACCTAAACAAACAAAATTGATCAGCAGTGGCCAGTTCCCGACGAAGGTTGCTGCTAACTGGCAAACAAACAAATAAATAGTTCAAGTCAGTTACACATTGTGAAAACTTCATAAACTGCTTAGAAGTGTTAAACATTCGCCTAGTGAGTGAAGACATGGCTTAGGTTTGCCTGAGACCAAGCTTCATGTTCACTTGTCTTCCTTTAGCTTGGCTTGCGCCTCAGTAGGCTCTCGATGTTGATTTTCCGTTAACGTATATTCAACTTCGTTTGCTGTATGGTCTCTATCACTTTGCTCTCTAGGACCACAGCATTTCATTGAAAAACATGATGATGATGATCAAAGCTTTATTTCTTCCAAAGGAAGGGGCCGGCTCAGCGGTTAGTAACGCTGCTTAGAGGAAATCAGCGGTTATCCCTTGGGACACCACGGCCTCCAATGCGCGTGAGATTACCCAGCGTGGCTGTACCAAGTTAGTGGTAGGCAGAAGGGACTCTCATGTATCCTCTGTGTGTGAAGCGTCAGCATATTATGGGCACGTCTATGTTATGCGTATGAGTGTGGCTCATTGTTAGTAGTATCTGCAGTGTGGTGTCATGAGGTTTGGGTATTCTTTGATACAAAGCCAGGGGTTGGCAAATGCACCCGTCTGAAGCTTGCGCCACAGGACGGCATTACGTCGGGACAGGTCTTTATGAGCTCGATGATAGTGAACAGGGTCTGTATTGCATGGGGTGTGATTCACTCCATCGATACAACAGTTGCCGAAGAGGTTGCCATTGCTTTGGCGAAGACCAATACAACAACCAGGGTGATTGTATGTAATTTCCGACTCGCAATTCGAAATTATGACACGGGCAATATCTACACAGGCATACTCAATCTTGAAGCAGCCCACTCCTCGTGTCTCACCTCGCCTTCTTATCTCGGCCCCAGCTCATGAATCTTTTAGCAGAAATGCGCAGGCACACCCTCTCGCACGAGATTTCTACTGCCAAGCAAAATTTTTTACGTCTTACACTTCCCATTATTTGGCCTGCCATTCCTGCGATGAATGAACTCCTTTTGTTACTTACACAGGCAATAAAAAGGCGGTGCTACGACCTACCAATGCATATGTCGGTGACACTTCAGTTCAAGGTTAAGCACGCAGAGGGTGAAAATGCATGCAGCCTGCTCGGTGCTCATTGCTGGAAAAAAAATCTGCATTTGTAATGCAGTGACACCCTTACTTTAGCTAGTTTGTGTTCGCGTAACTGAAGCGCCAACTATTGTCCCGTTCTGCTATTTGCTCGACGTTTCGCCCACTGTATTTCCTGTTTTTATACTACGGTGCCGACGCCAAGCGATGACAACAGATAGCTGAGTACAAAAGCTTGGTTCATAAACTGCTCTACACCTAAACTTCATAGCTATAGCCATTCTGTGAAGCTGAGTGACGAGCATAGCAGGTAGGCTCAATACTTCTGTCAGGTTTTTTGAAGGTATGCGCAAACGCACTTGAATTGTGGAGCTTCTTTGATCAAAACAAGGAGAATATCTTACTGTAGTGCTGATTGATCCTATGAGCCAGTGATCTGAGATAGCAAAAAAGAGCGAACGCACGTAAAGACGCTGGATGACAGAGCGACGGACAAATCGATTGATTGGTGGTTGGTTGTTTGGCTGTTCCTCAGACTCCTTGCGCAACCCACAGTGAGGAATCGGGCATAAAACGGATGGTTCCTCATTTGTGAAATAGAGTTATTTTACCAGCCGCATTTTTTAGATGAGGATGTTTAAAGAAACATCTAATTGGTAAACAATAAACTAGAAAGAAAAAAAGAGGTAATACAAAGAACGATCAAGCCAATATGGTTTGAAATAAAGTGATTTTGTACCTCAGATTAACATTCTAGTTGTTTTGTTGCCTTTAGAAAATTGCATTGCGCCTCGCAAACGTTCATATGGCTAAATTACTTTTCAGTTGCTCCAAAGGAAAGGACCACCGGAAGAGATAAATTTAAATCCAACCTACGGAGAGGTTCTTCGAGCAGTTTCTTTCTTTAGTTTGTATATAACGTGCACGTTAAGAGGAAATGGTGAAAGGATTCACTCTCGTTGCAGGGGAGGCATAAGGGAGGCTGTGCCAGACCAGACCTGTGTAGGAAAAAGTTCAGGGAGGTGGGGACTCGGCATCTTAGTCTGGTAATTATTATCTGCGCCGTTCTAGAAGAGCACTATCGATTTTTCCAAGGGTACTTAGGATGGGAAAAGTTTGATGCTGCCAAGCGACCTTTTTCGAACTGATCTGACATTACAAATTTTTCAAAGCGTACCACGGCAATAACTGCTGGCGTCGGCAATTTAGAAATTATGGGATAATTGTGTGAGACCACTGCGAGTGCAACTGCATGTTCATTGAGGGTTAAACCTTTGTGGCCTGGTATCCACACCAAACGAATGAGTCGTGAATGTCATGGGGCAATGTCGTAAATTACTTTGAAAGCATTTGACATATTAGGCGCGGTTAAATAGCTACACGCAGACAGGCAGTCTGAAAGAATAGTAGCATCTGTTATTGATTGAGGTAATTTTCTTAATACTAAGAGAATTCCAAGTAATTCCGCTTGATAAATAGGTGTAAATTCGGGTAAACGAATCGAAAAAAACCAATCCAACACTGAAGATGCCAATCTGACTCCTGCCTTCTCTTCGCAAACTGAAGCCAGACCCGACCTGTGTATCAGCTGCTCTTACAATATTTATGGCTAATCTTGCCAGGTGGTCTTTCAAAATGGCATTTAGGTATCTACTGGGAAGAGTTTTGCAATTATTAGAAAATATATTGTCAAACACTATTTCATTGTTTGGATAGGTGTTCTTAGTACCTGTAATTCCCGAAGTTTCACTTGTAATATTTTTAAGAGTTTCTGTACGACGATGACTTGTGAACGCTTCATTCTAGACCAGTGTTGGTTAAAAAAAGACGTCAGCTCAATAATTAAACCATATCCCAACCTCTTATGTGAGGATGCGTATATTTTTAGGAAGCTACAAACTGCTAGTATTTGGAACCTGCAAGTATTTGTCCAACCAGTTGTCAAGCTTAATGTGTAGAAGTATTTCCATTAGTTTTACCAGATTAGATGTGAGTAAATTAGGTCTAATGTTATCAAAAGTAAACCCAGCTTCATGTTTCTTTAATAAAGGAATTATTTTCACGATTCTCCACTCAGGCGAAATCCACGGATATCTATTGGAGTAGTTAGTTATTGCAAGTTATTCTTGGGGTGATACTTTATGGATTATATTTATTACCGATGCAGTTACTAAATCGGAACCTGGAGCGAAATTGGGCAGTATTTTCACTACTAGTGCTATTTCTGACGCTGTAAGCTTTTCAAAGTCATCGCTGTTAACAGGGCACTGCGAGTGGTAAAAGTTAGCAGCCGTGAAGTGGCTTTTCTGCTCATGAGCATTATTTTTCAGAAACGTAGGCAACTCACTTGGCGTTGAGACTATCTATTCGAGGTTTTTTGGTGGTGGGATTACTTTTTGGGCTTTAAGGAAGTTAGAAAGTGATTTCCTGTGGCCAGGCTTTGAAAGAAACTCGGAACGTTGGCTATCTTAGTTATCCTTCGCAGCAGCAACTGTTCGCTTAAAAATTTCTGCCGCGTATTCGTAATCACTGGATTGATAAACTGATGAATTGATTGATTGCCCATTTACACTTGCGCAACCCACCAAGGGGAATCAGCCACGTCATGAGCGGTGCCTGGCTACATAAAAATATTGTTTATATTTTCAAAGTGATAGCTAATATAGTTTTAAGTTCATTTGTTAGAAATATTTATGATAAAAAAGATTATTATTATTAATAATAATGCTTTTATTGTATGTGCAAGTTTCATAACCGCCAAATTAAAAAAAATAATTTTTACGAAATAAAAGGTGATGGCTATTTCGCTTGAGACAATTTGCATGGCAGCTTTCCCGGTCTTCTCTTTTTATTTTGTCGCCTAAAGAAACTTGGCTCACTCACAGAAGAGGCACTGACCACACTTTATCTAATAAAGAAAAAATAAATCCTATGCCACAAAAATAAACCAGAAAAAAGCGAAACATAACGTAATGAACAATGCAAAATAATTTGGGAAGCGAGAGCTGAAAGATAAAAAAGGAGTAAAACAATTGCACGCAACAAAATATGGCAAAGTGTTACTAGTCGCAACTTATGCTTCTGGTTGGCGAATTGATTTATGATGCGTCGGTAGAACAGCAATCTGAACCGTTCCCGAATGGCAAACTCCGAATGTTAGCAGGCTGGATGCAATAAATGCTTATCCCAGCACACCAATTGGGCTTACAAGAAATATTCGGCGGAGTGTGCCAAAACGTAGGCATGAGAGAAAAAACTGATCCAATTTGAGGGTAAATATTTAACGAGAAACTCTAAAGCGGAAGCTCCCAAAATTTACCTCGCATCGAACGAAAAGGTGTTTTGCAATGTTTCATGAGAACTGGATGGAAGTGGCGGAACTCCTAAGACTGCATGAGCGTCTTGGCACTGTTTTTCTTCTAGAATAATGGGTGTTTCAGTATCTCTGTTGTAAAAAAAATTTTCTAGCTACTACTGATACTGGGCCATTTAAAGACGCCGTAGGGAGCAAGTCAGCTGCTTCATAAAATCTGAAGGCCTGGGGACCCGAAACAACGCAATTTCTCATTTCTACGTGGTAGAATAGACCAAAGAGTCCTGAGAAGGGGAAAGTGCTTGGTTTTTGTTAAATAGGTTGAGAAAAATAATTTGAAATAATGATAGATTTTTATTGTTAAAAATTGAGTGTACTGGCAAACAAAGTAATAGACAGAAATTCTTCTAAAAAATTCGGGTGAAGTCTGGCAGTTGGAGCGCAAAAGACTAATTATGCTGACGAAAAAAAATACCCACTTCAGTCATTTGAAGCTTATGTCTTGCGTACGCAGAAATTACTGCTTCAGTAGGTGAATGTCTTAGATGGTCTTGAAGGAGGCCCTCCATAATATGCTTTGGAAGAAATTTATAATTTTGTGAAAAACTTTTAACAGAACAAAATCGGTTTATTCACCTTTTATTTTATTTTCGTTCTACATTCGCACCTGCTGTACAAAGTAGTAGAGCTTGCCCAGTTCCTGTGAAACACTTTAGTTCGCGTGGTTACGCAATCACCGGTGACGCTGCTTAACGCAGGAGTGGGGGCCTAAGGCCTACACCCTCAGTCATAGTTGTGAATGTAGAGCCAGTTTCTTTCCTATCATTGTCTGGCACGACGAACTGGTTTTCTAATGCTGCACTACAAATCATGTCATGCACCGTTAGTTAATAAAGAAGTTAATTACCTAGTAGATGCCAATAAACGACAAAAAATACCTCTAACTTGATGTCTGAACAAATGCGCGTCGTAGAAGGATCGTACTCCTAGGCTTCTGTGCATAGAAAGCAATCACGCTTTACTTTTTTATGCTAGTGTCATGCAGATGAGCGAATACATACTTCTGGAGTACCCCAAAACTCTGATGTAAACAGCAGAAGGCCACCCACACAACAGGAAAAGTATCAAAATATTTCCACTCATTACTGTGGAAATATATCTGCAAAAGAAAAAGAAGGGTGAAGTTGAAACTGAGTACTTGCTAAATGGGTATGCATAACAAGAAAACTTCATTTTAGTGTTAGTGCAAGCAAGTTTCCTATACACAACTTGCAAGTGCGTCCCACCGAGGAACTCTTGAATACCACCTTGGCGTGCACCACCATCGGCCAGCACATAAGAGCAGGTGACAGAGATTCAAGCTGTGTGGCTTTCGCGTTTAAAGTAAACGAGGTGCATTGCAGTGCCAATTACTGCAATATTTGACTGCTGTGCGACAAGTGTAAATGAGATAAATAAAAGAACAGCGGCAGGGTCATACCATCTGTCATACATTATCACACACCTGTAGGACTGCATGAAATAGCTACCCGAGAGGTGGAGCAGACGGCTTATGCGCATATAAAAAAACACACAAAGACATTTAACAAAGTTCTAGTATATAGGCGTCACTTTATAAAAAGTAAGGTACAGTAATTACTCGCATATTTTGCACACTCTTACTCTTGATTTTGGGGCCCCGAGAATGGAGTGCACAAATTGCAAGGGGGTTTCACCAGCGCATACAAAATACTGTGTCATAGTCCTAAAGCCCTCACTGCATACATTTATAAAAACAATTGGCAGATCCCACGTGCATAGGGAATCTATGATATGCGAAGCACGATTGAGGATGTTTGATATGTAATTTCAAATCAGCAGAACGTTACGAGGAGGAAGAAAATTATGCCATACATGACTTCCTTAATATAATTATTATGTTTCAACGTGTCATTTACCTTTGCCATCTACTCACGTCACCTGATACCAAATTGGGTATATGTAGAGCTAGCTAAATGGCCACGAGCGCACCAGAATTGGCCTAATACAATCGAGCATAATGTTGACGCGCGTGCACGCTGGGCACAGCGACGCTGCACCAGCAAAACGCGAGTACTACTCTATAGTCTGACGTCAGGTGCGAGTGGTGCGACAGGCGTCCGTCCGCTCGGCCCGGTGACACCCGTCGCGAAATGCGACATGGTGCATTTCACGCCGATGACGTTACCTAGACAGCACAGCGTCTGCCTCTCTTCGTGACGGAGGGACGCGGGCTGCGCTCAAACGCGCATGCGTCTAAGCAACGCAGCGCGAAGCACGCCTCAAGGCAGGCTGATCGATGCCTGACGTGGCATCACCATCGTGACACGATGAAACTAACGCCGGTGCGCACGCGGGCCGGGTCCCATAGAAGTGTATTGAGCCTTGAGCGTGACATGTTGTCTTGTTCTTACATGACATGAATCTCATGATTATCATGTTTGCACCAGTCACATACCTATGTCATCAATTGATGTCACGCAAAACCAAATTTGGCATATGTGAACTAAGCGAAACGACCGTGAGCGCATCATGAGTGTGGCTTGTAGTCATGCTGTTACAAGACACGCATCTCATCATTATTACGACTGCACCAGTCACATACCTTCGAGCTGCATTCATGTCCCGAAATACCAAACTTGGTATTTGTGCACAGGAGGTATACTGCGCCATCGTCATGACTCATCGTCTCAGAAGAAAGCCGTGCAAGCGCTACTGGGCTTCTTGCAAACTACTGACCTGCCGGAACGCCTCTAAGTTGACTGATTTTGTGTGTGCGTGTGTGTCGGTGTTTTTCTCTTATTTATTTTTTAGCTCTCCCTTTCTCTTTCAAGCCACTATTCCCCAACCCCAGTGTAGGATAGCATACCGGATACTAGCATCTGGTTAACCTCCCTGCCTGCCTTTTTTCTCGTTTCTCTCTCTTTCTCTCTCTGCGCACATACCAAAACGACCGGGAGCGCATCATCAGCGTGGAATGTAGTCATGTTGTTACATGACACGCATCTCATGATTATCATGTTTGTACCAGACACATACCTTCGTCATGCATTCACGTCTCGTAATATCAAATTTGGTATATGTGAAGCTAGCGAAACGACTGCGAGTGCCCCATGAGCGTAACATGTAGTCATGACTTATGACTTATATGACTTGCATGTCATGATTTCTACGTTAAGGTATGCTGCTTCTGTTCACCGTGCTGTCTTGTCATGCCATACCAGTTTCAAAACATGTCATCTGAACGAAATGACCATGAGAGCAGCAAAACCCTGAAATGTGTGTTATGACTTTTTGACATACAGGTCAGGATTTTGTGTTGTGACTGGTCACTTACACTCGACATACAGTCACGTTACGCCATACCCAGTTTGCTGTCAATACCATAATTGAAACGGTCAGGAGAGCTAAAAGTCGTAAGCGGTTAGATAGATAGTTAGATAGATAAATAAATAAATAGACTGATAAATAGATAGATAAATAAATAAATAGATAGATAGATAGATAGATAGATAGAGATACGCTCAAAGTCGCCGATGTTCACTAAGAAATGCTCCACATTTAAAGGAAGAAATTAATTGGAGCTCCAACGAACCGTACTTGTTATTTTGAAACAGCGCGTACTTTGCCCAGTCAGATCCTGTCACGCGTGGTCTAGCGCGAATCAATGATCGCGAAGTCCAACTGGGAGTCGTTGTAATTCTTTCTCTTTCGACAACGCTGGGAGAAAGTAGGCCTCACGACCCAGAATCACTGGAAAACTAAACATCTAAACATAATTGAAAGGGCCTCATTCAATGGCAGGTTGATGATGGTGATGATGATGATGATGATCTGATGCTATTGCCTTTTTAAGCGGATGGATGTAGCGGTACCCTGGTATATAAATCAGGAAAAAAACACACAAAATCACACTCCGCTCAAGCTCGTAAGCACTGTTACGCTCTCACTGCACTGCGCCAACCAGTGCTTTTCGCTCGCTGCGAGACAACCACTGCCATCCAGCGCTCGAGACGCCACATCATCTCCTTCACTGCTTTTGGATTAATCACACCATCCTCACCCGCAAAGTCGAGTGCTATGTGCAATGGCTCCCTCCCCGGGAGGCCTATTAGGCCGCACTCGAGCACAATGTGCCCAATTGTTTCCTCCGCACTGACACACGCGCCACAGAACACCGACAGCACTGCGTTGTCGAACGTTCTTTTGAAGGCGAGGGTTTGGAGCGCGCCTGCGCGAGCCTCGAAAAGAAGTGAGCCGCCGGTGCTGTTGTCGTACAAACGAACTGTGTCAATGGTGTCCTTGTAGGTTCGGTATAGTTTGAGGCTGGCTTTGACACTCATTGCGTGCCGCCACATTTTCCTCTCCTTCTCACAAACCCGCTCCCGCACTTCCTTGGTATATCGCCTTGCGGTTTCAGCCTCTACAGGTTTTATAAAGGTTATGTACTTCTGTTCCAGGCAACACACCCGGCTCGCCCATGCTGTACGGATGCACGTTGCCGAAAGGTATTCAAACACCCGCCATGCCCACCAGTCTCGACTCATGAATTGCAGGCGGCCCGGTACGTTAGCTTGCTGGATGCCTCCCGAGCTTTAAAGCCAGACCAGCTCATGTCCACCTGGACTGCCTCATTTGCCACCCTTCCGTGGCATGCGAGCGCCGTGCCGCCTACTTCTCGCTGTCGACGCTCTAACCCTTCCCTAGTTGCTGCCATCATGCAGACAACTGCATTTGCGAACGTCAAGCAGGGGACGTGAACGAGTTTCCACAGGTCCCGGACCATAATGAAACGGTGCAGCTCAACGATATGCGGCACAGGAGGATGCACTGTGCCCGCAGCACAACTTCACGGACATAGACTTGCCGGCCGCGAATACTGTCCTCGGAACACAGTAGCACGCCTAAGTACTTATGTGCAGTGTCACTGGCGATGCTCTCGCCTCTTAGCTTGAGGTCTGCCACCTCAGCCATGTTGCCCGCGAACGGTACAGCCTTGGTTTTCTTGGCGTTGAAGCGTAGTCCCAGCTCAGTCATCTCTGCGGCGCAGATGTCCAGAAGAGCCTGCAGGTCCACTTTGGTCTGCACCTATAGGACCACATAATCCGCAAACGTCAAGCCAGACAGCCATCGGTTTTCGTCGATTCCGCTTGTGTTATACTTCAGACGGAACCCCAGGCCAGACTCGAGCAATGCTTGTTGCATGCCCGACACGTATAGCAGATATAGAATCGGCGAAAGCGCACATCCGTGACGGAGACCCTGCAGACGCCTACCGGCCGACTCTACATTAGCAAAGTTTGCAATGACGCTATTGCCGGCGTATAGGCGTATGACTGTCGCCAACAGTTCTTTCGGCATTCCCAGTGTCCCCAGGCGTGTGAACAGGATGTCATGTGGGACGTTGTCGTAAGCTTTCTCCACATTCATGAAGCAGCATAGAAGCGTACGCCCTTCTCTTCTGGCGAGCTCTGGGACGCTGTGTGAGGAGAAAAGGTTATTGTCAAGTCGTCGAACTTTAGATTCAGCCTAGCCACTGATCCAGTCTTTAAGCACATGCGTAAAGAGCCTGTACATGGTGCTGGTGAATGCGAGTGGTCAGTAATCTTCATTGTTCCTTGCCCTGCCTCCACGCTTGATGATGAGTGAGACTGTGCCTCGATGCCAGTCGTCTGGAATGTCCACTCCTGCAACGATGTCGCTGATGCAGGAACCTGCAATAGAAGCGCCTTCTTTTCTGCTTTCTAGCGTACGGATTGTGCCGGTCATCTAGTTCAAGTACGCCTCTTTGAAGTACTTTGCGGCGGAACGCTTCCCGTTTTTCTCGGCGAAATTCACAACAGGGAGCTTCAATTTCTCCGTATATATAAATACAGCAGCAGATCGCAAGGAAAACATCAAAACTCATCGGTAAGATGGCGAAACTTATACTTCCGAAATTTACTAAGCGTGCGTTGCAGCGCGGACGCAGTGAACGAGGGAAACAAATGGCGCGACAGGCCCTCGTACGCCTCTGATGCAAAAAGTCGTTCGTGCCGTGACGCGAGCGTGCATTCTCGCCATTATCGCGGTGGTAGAGCTTGGCAGATAGGGGGAGGTAAACGCTCGAACAGTTTCCGCGACCAGTGAACGGGTTCGTGTTCGGGTTAAGTATTCTAGAGACCCTAGTTCGGGGAAGTCTTCTGAAGCAGAGACTTCGCACTGGCAGCTTGTTTGACGGCGTTCACTTGCTCGGGAAGCACGCACCCGACCGAAGAATCGAACGGTCGAAAGGGGCGCGCACCTTGGAGCTGGCTCGGAGGGGTCGAGGAGCGCGAAATATGCAAGTAATTATTTCTTTTTTTCTGAAAATCGGGCAAAATATTAGGGGTTCGCAAATTATGCGAGGGCATAAATTATACGCGGAAATACGGTATCTTTCCAATTTTCATTCTCCCGCTATAATTCTTTCTCCCGCTATGGTTGACTCCATAGACTAGTGACAGCGCAGGCATGAACGATCCTATTTTCCCAGACTTCCCAGACTTCACTTCTGGCTGCCTAATTTTCTGAACGATTCTCATTCGTAATACGCCCATGTCAAACGAACAGAACACGCACACAATGCAAGCGATTCACAGCACGAAGGTAAGCATGGTGTGGTCACTGAGACCTATGTGGTACGTGGGCTCGGCAGTCATGGATGGAAGACAGAAGCGGACGTCACTCGCAATTTTCATAAAAGTTGTGCTACTTTCAAATACGAATTTCACTGTGATTACACAGCCAAATAAAAACTTTATGTGACTATTATAACGCAGAGGTTTAATGATTACCCGAGGAATTGCGGCTGATAAGCTACTCTTTAATTTTAAATTATACTGCTTCGAAACTCTTTTATTGTACTCTATAAGAAAGCTCAGGATAGAAGATACACCCTGACAGATCGACTGCCACGAAAGATTTGCAAGTTTGCTGAGGCAGTCGCCTACGTCTAAGGACTTGACAACGGGGCCTAGACCGTGCTGCTTGTTTCGCGGCACAGTGTTATCACGCATCTTCGATAAACTTTCCCTTACAGAATTCGTGAAGTACGAGACGAGTTCAAGAGTTGTGTCGTGCACCAAAGGCTTGTTATGTCGACATTTGTACCGAAGAGCTTGCTTCAACGGACACCGAGAACAATAATTGGAGGTACTAGATAGTATCGGCAACTCATGGCAAAAACAACTGATGCTACACTTCATCACATGCTCAACTGGATAACACGTATTCTCTACTAGAGTTGCGTACTGCTCTATCACTAACCCGCGTAAGAACGGCAACTGGTCCCGACAACGTATCGTACACTGTTTTGAGATATCTAGGACCTAACGGCATGCCAGTTATTCTACGAAAATATAACGACATGTGGAAGAAGGCGTACGTTTTAATGTGTTGGAAGGTCGTGAGAATCATCCTACTACTGAAGCACGGTAAATCTCCGCTTTCGCTTGACTCATTCCGACTAGTCAGCCTCACTAGCTGAGTATCTAAAGTAATGGAAAAAAATGGTTGACAAAAGAACAGTGGCAGATTCAAGCTAACAACTCATTCACAGAACAGATGGCTGGCTTCAGACGACGGTGATGCACCATGGACTTCGTCTTAGACCTCGTTACAATTGTAAAACATGAGATGAGTTGTGGAAACATGGCTGTTGTGGTGTTCATAGATATTAAAAGGAGTTCGACTCTGTGAGCCACCTTTCTTTGCTGCACGGGCTAACCTCACTAGGGGTTCACGGACGCATCCTTCAATGGATCGCCAACTTCCTATGTAACAGGCAAATATACATTTCAACCAATAACAGAGACAGCGATCGCTTCAACATGAGCAGAGGTGTACCCCAAGGAAGCGTTCTAGAGAGAAAGATAGACTTTAATAATTTTCGGCAGATTGCTGGGGTGGGCTCCCACCTAGGGGCCAACGGAGAGACCGTGTCTCCCGGCAGCTTGCTTGGCCTGCTGGATCGCCCAAAGTTGTTTGGGCGCAACCATGAGGCAGTCTTTGTCGATGCAGCACGCTACCAGGAACGTCATCACTTCGTGGCTGCTGTCGTAGACCACACACAACAATGCAAAAGCAGCGCGTCAATCATCACAAGGAACGTATAAACGGCAGAGGAAGTGGCTATCGCGATGGCCATAGCCCACACTAACGCCTCATGCGTAATCAGCGACTCGCAGACAGCCGTTCGAAACTACGCCAGCGGCAGAATCTCCCCCGAGGCATTGCGGATTCTTAATACAGGCAAAATTCACGAGGCGGACAAATACGTACACATCTTGTGGTTCCCTGCCCACACACCACTAGGTAACGCGGAGGCCAGTCCGAATCAAGTGGCGCACAACGTGGCTCGAGGTCTTACGTTCCGAGTCACGTCAGACGAAGCGGCCACGCAAACGAATCTTTCTGCGCCGGTGTGGAAATGGGACGATCGGCTCACTAAATTTAATGACATAATTCAACACTATCGACTGCAAAGGCGGGAGTACCCTCTGCCTCACTCCAAGCTAAATTGGGCCCAGTCCGTTCAGTGGCAACAGCTACAAACACGCACATACACGAACCCTGTCATCATGCTTCACATATATCCTGACGTCTCTGGTTCTAATCTATGCCAGTACTGTACCACCAGAGCCACTCTCGACCATATCCTAGGGGAATGTCCAGCATTAGTCAGAAATTCTGGTATCGTGGTCTCCAATGAAGACCTTCGGGCGCGTTGGCGGACTGCGCTGCTCAGTTCGGGCCTGGATAAACAACTTTGGGCGATCCAGCAGGCCAAGGAAGCGTTCTAAGTCCGCTTCTTTTCTATACTGCAATGGCAGGTATTCCAGAAGTAATGCCCGAAGCCTTGAACATAATGATGTTTGCAGACGACATATGCATACAGACGTCTCACAATTCTCTGAAAGTGATCGAACATCGGCTTCAACAAGGACAAGATGCAATAAATGATTACCTTAAAAAGCTAGGCATGCAGATTTCTCACGCCAAATCTGTAGTTCTGCCATTTACAAGAAAAAAGAGTGAAAAACTTGAGCTTTTGTGGATGGCCAGAAAATTGAAATCGCACGAAAGTATCACTTCCTTGGCGTTACCTTAGATAGTCAACTCAGAAGGAGTCAGCATATTGCTGATCTAGAAAATCAAGTGAACAGCACCATAAATGTTTACGTCGCATCACGGGAACAAAATGGGGTGATACATCAGCGTCTCTCCTCCACGTCCATTGTGCCCCAATCCGACAGAAAATGGCCGACTCTGCGCCAGTTCTCCCCAACATCTCTCAGACGTCGCCACACCAACTTCACCTGTTACAAGCACGAAGCCTACGCATATGTCTGGGGGTTTCACAGGCAACATCAAGTTCTTTGACACTGGCAGAGGCAAGAGAACCCAACTTTATAGTAATTAGTAATGTGGACACACGTTGGCACCTCTTTCGTCTAGTCACGCAACACCCTTCCCATCCGCTCATATCAAACATTGTGAACTGTGCTGGAGCGCAAATACACCATGTGTACCAACAGTACATTTCCCGGCTTCCTGTGTCGACGCATTGGCCACTGGACCTAAACTACCCTCCATGGCTGCTTGAGCTACCAACTATTGAAACGTCAATAGAAGGACTTCGCAGCAAACATGAAGTGCCAACCATTGCCGCTCAGCAGTTGGCATCACAGTATCTGTTTGGCTGGTACGAAGGATACACTCACGTGTACACTGACGGCTCCGTCAACAAAGAAACAGTGACATCAGCATTCATAATTCCGGAATCGCACGAAGAATATGCATGTCAATTGGGCCACCTCTCTTCTTCAACAACGTCGGAGCTCGTAGCAGTTTTGCTAGTTATAAGTTTTATTAAACTGTCAACAACACCAAGAAATTGGGTTGTAAAACAGACTCTTTGGCAGCACTAGCATATGTCGAAAGTGCCACTTCAAAACACATCGATGTGCGTATAGAACGCTAAACTAAAAGAGCTCTCACAAGCTACGAAGTCGAATCATCGAGTGGCATTTCAGTGGGTTCCGAGAACACTGCTGAATCGAGGGAAATGAAATGGCGGATGAGTTGGCAAAAACTGCTCATAATTCCACGCAAACGTGTCTCATTCCGGTATCTCAATATGATGTAAATAGAATTTTAAGAAAAACAAAACGTGAACTATGCCTGTCTACCTGGTTCACAGACAAAACAAAGGAATCGATCCTATATGCTGTTGATCCTAATCTTGAATACCAATTAGACCGCGACCTCCCAAGACATATCGACACACTCGTTCTTCGCCTATGACTCGGAACTGCTTACACAAAGCACTTCCTACTTCGTATTCATCGTGCAACATTGTCAGCATGTTCATGCGGCCACGACGACGAGGATATCTGTCACCTCTTGCTCGACTGTCTGAAACACGACACACACCGAAAGCGACTAGAACAAGAACTTCATAGGTTAGATCCTGAGTGACCATTCTGGTTGAATAAAATACTAGGTCCATGGCCATCCAAAACAAACTGCAAAGCAATGAAGGTGTAGCAACATTTCTTCGAAGAATCGAAGGTTTGTGACGACTGTTGAGGGACAAAAGATAAAAGTGAGCGTGTCGTCTACGTGTAAGACTGTATATACGTATATATGCCATTATTTGTTTTCATATTTTTACTTGTACCAATTAGGTGGAAAGGGATAACCGTCGCCAAGTAACGGTGACAAAAACCCCTTCGTTTATTTTCTATTTCAATAAAAAACCAGGGCTTCAGAGTCTGCTATTCATTTACAACACGTATCGGGTAACAGCAACAAGCTAAGGATTGGAGAAATACAACATGCATCTGCCATCGCAGAAGAGCAAGGACTCCGAATTATCAAGATTGGACTCGTGGGCAAGTGGCAACTTCCAGTCCACAATTGAACCATCCGCGCCGCCCATTGCTTTGCGGTCCAGGTACGCGTTTCATATCAGCTTCGGCATGGCGCATCAGCCAATAGCTCATTTCGTTCTCATTAAACACGTCTGCTGATGTTTTATTTGCTAGCTTAAAAATTTCACGCTGACTTAGTGTATTGAAATCGTTGGCTCAGCGGGCTTCTCGGTACCTATTTTGTTATTATTATTTTATATTATTATTTATTTCGCATACACAGATACACAAAGACACAGAGGAAAGAGGGAGAGAGCAAGCTGGCAACTGTCACCTGGAGGGGCACAACGCTTGCTGACTCTTTCGGGAGGAGGGAAGAAATAGAGGAAAGAAATATTAGAGGAAAGAAAGAGGAAAGAAGACGAGGAAGGAAAGAAATGACGACGACTTGGACAAGATTGAGTAAAAAAACATAAATAAAATAATAAAAATAAATGAATAAATAAATATTAAAAACGTCTACAATGGTGTGGCCAGGTCCGTTTGGTTCATAAATGTAAGGAGAGCTCGGTGGGCCTGGTCACGTCGGGAAACACAACCGCTCGGAAAGAGGCAGTCCTGTAGGGTCGCGCACTTTAGTCCTAAGAGTTTCAACTCCTTATTTAGCAAAGACTGCTGTCTAGCAAGTGTGGGCGAGTTCACTACGAGATGCTCAAGTGTTTCGCAGGAGCCACAATCTGTTCGAAACAACTCAGAAACGGGACAGAGAAGGCACACAACATGGCCGATGACTTCCATAGGAAGTTTATTGCATGAACGGGCTGAAGAAGGCAGCATTTGGGATAAACACAGTAAAATGATTTCTTGGTGTTATAGTCTTTTGAAGGTGTTAATCTGGCAGATATGCGATATTCTTTTCCCGTAATTTTATGGACGGTTTAGAAATAGCGCACAAAAGACCTAGCTTGATATTTATGAACGTTTCAAATATCTCATGTGGGTGGTGGTTTCAGTGGTTCTTGATGGCTGTTACTGTAATAAATTTTGAAATGCAGTCACGCTATTTACCACGTAGCGCCAGGTCACTGCCGTGCATTCGCTTGACATTGTTGGCGGGCTCCGTGATGCGGTCAATAAGGCAGCGTACGACTTGCCTTATATAAGAGACGACGCTGCTCAGGAAGATATCGAATACTGCTTCTTTGAGGCAAGTAATAATGGGCATCTAATATTTTTTTCGCATGTATTTTTGGAATTTTTTGGAATTAATATTCATTGGGCTTCCTTCACTAGGCATCAACCTTTTCTGGGGCGGAGCGGCCAACTGAAATACTTGCCCTCTCTGCCACTTTCTTTAATCAGTAGGACAATGCATGCCGATATGTAAAAACTGCGTATGGTGAGGGGGGCAATTTTGTTGACGCTCACTTTTGAGAACTTTCATGAGGCGCACCGAAAAGTATAGACAAGAAAGAGAGTGAGAGAAACATAGACAGGACAATCAGGAAGGTCAACTGAACTTTGGCTCTGTTTGCTAGCCAAAATTTTAGTTAGATATGAAAATGCTGTCCTCTCTCTTTCTTGGCCATGTTTTCGGTGTGCTTTACGAAAATGAAGTATTCCCAATTGACCACACGAATCGACAAGTCACAGGTGGCCGTCCTCGCATATATGCATGGAGTGCTCCTTTCTTGTCATCCCCTTTTTGCATTCTCTCTTGTCCGGAGGTTTTGGTCAACAAAACAGTGCAGTCCATTTTGAGCGGCGAAGTGAAATAAAACATGATGTCCCCAACAAAGACTGATAGTGAACGTTTCGGAATGTGGTTAGAGAACGTAATGCCAGCGTTAATAGAGACAATTATGTTATTTTGCTACGCATTTGGTAAGCCTCTGGTGACTTGTTGCAGGAGTTATACAGCTTCCAAAAGCAGAGAAGGTGTTTATCGTCACCTATGCTTCGTGTGTGATAGGAGTGACAAAGAACACTTTTGCAGCAAACGCTGCAAAAAGGGAATAATGTCAACGGGGCAAATACCATGGCTTAGTAAAGCAATTTAGACATGAACGCTGCGCTAAATGACATCGAATGCTCAAGGCTACAGCTAAGAAGTACCACATCCCGCATTTCGAGAGATAATTGCAATAGTGTATTCTACAGGATCATTGGCGCAGGTTATACACTATTACTCAGTAACGCAAATGTTGCGGTTTCTGTTTTTCATTCAAGCTGTTTTACTGAAGTGCATACAGAGGGAGTACCAGTGTTTGTGATGAGCTTGCGGATGCTTTGTTTGCTTGAGATTCACCATATGCTGTATCCCAGCTTATGTAAACAAATTCTGCCACCGCGAGCCTTAAATCAGGATCGACACAAGCATGCATAGGGTATCTCCTTGGAAAAGGGGAGAGGCGTGAAGGTCCATCGCTACGCCTCCTCTCTATCATGTGAAATATCAGGCTTTCTTTGCCCCCCCCCCTCTCACTGCCACGTGTGCATGCATATCATGACCATGAGCAATAGACTTCAGGATACAGATGTGTCACTAGGAGTCAACCCATGTGCATGATTGGCAATCAGTGCCGTAGGTACCAAACACCGATGGTCATTGAACGCCGATAGTCAAAGTGATCGTCATGACGTGCTGTGCTATGCTGATCTGTGCTGTCGTGCGCACCGCGCAGTGCTCCGAGTGTAGCATACCTATATATCTTTTCTATATATCATCTACCTATACAGCCTTCTACGACTTTTAAAAATCCGTCTGGATAGTGGTAACGATACCAACATTGGCATGACATAACATGACTATGACGAGCATAATTAGTCATAACGTGAATATTATGACGTATGTCATGAATGGCTTGATTTATAGTTCATGGTTCTGCTGCTCTTTGAGTGGTTTTATTCACATAATATATTGCAAAACTGGTATGTTATGACGTGACTTCATGGCAAACATAAGTGACGAACCCAAACTTGAAAATCATGACATGCATGTCATGTGTGTCGAGAAAACCTGCCACGCTCATGGTGCTCTCACGGTCGTTTTGCTAGCTTCAGATGTACCACATTGGGTATTATGGTGCGTTAATTGATGATCAAGGTATATGACTGGTGTAAACATGAGAATCATGAGATGCGTGTCATGTAAGATCGTGATTACACGCTCGTGATGCGATCGTGGCCACTCCGTATCTCTACATATACCAATTCTGGTATTACGTGATGAGACCGGACGATGAACCTAAATGACACGACCGAACATGATAATAATTACATGCGTGTTGTGTAAAACATCAAAACCTACTACGCTCAAAGGCGCTCACGGTAGTTTCACTAACTTCACAAATACCAAATTTGGTGATACGTGTTGTCAATGAATGACGAAGGCATGTGACTGGTGCAAACATGATAATCAAGAAACGGGTGTCACATAAGAACATGACTATATACCACGCTCATGATGCGCTCACTTTTATTTCGCTAGCTCCACGTATACGAAATTTAGTATCACGTGGGGAGAATAGACAATGAAGGTCGACGACACGTTCAAACATGATAATGATGACATTGAAGTCATATACGGCATAATTAAAGTCCACCTCATAACGTTGTACAGATTTTAAAGTGACATATCCATCTTCCTCACTCGTGCTTTACCTGTCATCGATTCTCAGAGTGCACGAGATCAGCCATTTTTTTGTTCTTTAAGCAAAGCTGTTCTACCTCACTGTAAAGCGGTCATCTGGACCGAAGTTTAGCATTCTCATGGACTAACACGCCTTTCTAAGCCCTCTTTACCTATATCTTGATTGGATGCTTTGGTCCCAAAATACCTCTGCTTTTTGGTCTTACGTATAGCATGGGGGAGAGAGAGATATAGAGAAATGTTGTAAAAAAAGCGATGGAACCTTGGCTGAAAATCAAACCTGCTCCACTTCGCAGATGGTCATAGCATAGCAAAACTGCTTCCGTTCCCTTCCTCTGACTAACGCATTGCCATGTATGAAAGATCTTTCAAACAAGGTCTTTCGCTGGTTTTGAATAAACACTTTTTGGTACATTTTAGGATACCAGTGTAGCCACCACATTTCAAGCTACAAACAAGGATGCATAAAAGAAGGGCGTGTGGCATTGCGAACAATTATTCCTAGGCCAACTGTGATTGTTCTTGAGGGTGGAAGTTGTGAGTTCTTAGATTCTGCCAGATTCTAAGGTATATGCTTGTTCCCGATGACATTTTTCGAACAAGTAACGGAGGTTTCTGTGGCATATGATCATTTGTTGGGTTAAACAGTTGTCTTTGATATTAACAGACCAGTCATGAGTAGTGGAACCTAGTCAGTGTCAGGTGCAAGACCGTTTAAAACGGTCACAAGGGGATACCACGGATACTTTACATAGACGACTGAACAAAGAACAACTTTCTCGTTAAATGATTGCTCACGGGACAGTGGAATTTAAAACGCCGTATCTACGCTCTGAAGGTGAGCGTGTGAACCATTCGACTACCCTGGCATGCTGAAAGAACGTATCATAGCCCAATACACAATTGTACGAATTAGGGATAGGAAAGATATCTGAGAATGAGGTGATCTGTGAGGGTGAGAAGAAAAGTTGGTAGGGAGAAAGTCAACTATTGCTTGACTCTCTCTCTCTCTCTTGACAAGAAAAATAAAGCTTGACAAGAGAAATAAATAAAGAACAAGAGAAAGTTAAAAGAAGAATATGAAGAAAAGAAGAGCAACCAAGTGATGATTGGAAAGTTAGAGCAAAATAATGAAACGTGTGAAAAAGAAACATAAAAATAGATGCAGCGAGGCAACAAAAGGGTAATGAAAATACACGCTCGCAAACTGAAGGGATGAAAAAAATGAGAAACTAAAGAGAAGACTAAATATAAGCATTGAAGACCACCCATCCACTCATTTATCAAGTTTTTGACTTCAATATTACGCAGCTGACCATGAGCTCGGATTTGTCTATAGCAGTTCTCCCGCAATGTGAACTACGCTAATATTTTTTCACAAGATACCCTTAAAGTTCAGAAATTACAAAAAGATTGAACGTAGTCTTCCGACGGCTTGAATCTGCATATTTATTTAGGCAAAGAAATTTCTTTAACAAAAAGAAGCTGGCAGTCGATAGTCTGGTTTGAACATCTCTGTCTAGAGTCAATTTCTCAGCAATTTTAGTGGTATTCGAGACGTCGAGTTGTTTTTACATTGGGCACGCAAGGAAAGAAAGTAGCAGAGAAAGAACGGCAGGGAGTTTAACCAGACTATAGGCAGCCGGTTTGCTACCCTGCACATTGGAGGGAGATGGAAAGATGAAAGATAGAGAGGAGAGAGGGAAGAGAGATAAACAAAGTAAATTAGGCAGCACACGCGCGCACTGGGCACACAAGCGTTTCAAGGTTGTCTAGGTATACATAGCCTACACAAGCGAATAACTGCACTAACCTTGGTATTTACAGATGTATCTTTCTTACAGGTGAACGCAACTTTTCCTAAATGAACTCCAGTTAATGAGCGAGAAAAAATAAAAGACCTATATGAAATTGAGCTTAGGACATCGTAGGGTTACCTCATGAAATGCGTCTTTATCAAAAAAAAGCGAATATGACAGTGAAGTTCTCAACATTTTTAGTTTTGAACTGCCAGTGCATAACCGTATTGTTTATCGTTACAACAAATGTTATTGATACTGTGAAGTATAAATACTACAAACAAAAACCACCAATGTTAGACAGGTACTTTGCCTGTTGTTGACTCTTCCTGGCTATACTTCGCTTGGTTATAGTTATGAATTTCCAGCTTTTCGCTCACAGACAGTAAATAACAGTAAGTGTGAATAATAAACTTTGTAAAAAAGAATAAACCTTGTAATAAAAACGCGTAGACTGAAGTGTATACACGTGAACAATGTGAAGAACATTATTAACCTTTGCGTGAGGTTTTCGCACAAATACACAAATGCGAAGATACTGGATTATAGTAATGGAGGATGGCTGACTAGACAAAATAAGTGATTACGATGGAATTGAATTTCACTTTGTGTACATCGCTACTTGCTACTTTCGGACGCGAAGGCAGTTCCGATTAGAATTCCAGCGTAATCGTTCTGATATCGCTTAAGGCATCAAGTACCCCGTTTGGTGGACTGCAAACAGTAACACTTGCACCGCTTGCCCGTACTGCTAGAGGATCTTTTAGCACTAATGGTGTATTAGCTTGATAATTGAACAAAATGGTGCACTAGCAGCTTTAGAATATGCGAGATCTGTTTGCAAAATGCAAAAAAAAAGCGCTTTACGGGCTGTTGCAAATATAGGTTACAGAGAACACACATCCCATTTAATTGTCAAGTTCAAAGTTTTAAAATTTTGTGTTGCATATGAACATAACTTGTCGTTGTCTTTGAGGTCTGAAATTCGAAAGAATTGCACAAACCTGAGAGGCTTAGCACATTTACAGCCGAAAATTTTGTTGCGTCCGATGCAGAGTTTTGAACACTGGCACATCCCCCGACCGCGAACAAATTACGGACTCCAAATGCTAAGGCACTCTGTTCCCCATATACTAAATAAGTTCAAGCTCACAGAACAGCAATTGCGTCTCCTTTCAAGTAGTGATATATTAAACCTGTTTGTATAAGGAGCTATAAACCCAGAAAATTGCACCCAGTACTTGTAAATGCATGAAATTTTAAGTGTACCCTTTTCTGTTATAGCGTCTTATTTTGGTTGCCTTTTTCCCAATAATTGTTTGTTTGTAAACACCCATGTGTGCATCTATTCTGTACTTCATGAACAACCACTAGAATGTTATTTTCTTTTCTTTTTTGTTTCAAACATACGTGAGCACCGTATGGAGTTTGGTGTGCCATTGTTTCTGTTGCCTTGTACAAATAGGAGGTGGGGCTAGTCAAGCTGCTATAGCGCAGCTTTCTTTCTACTTTCCATGCCACAATTGTTTCTTGTTTGTGTAAATCACGGTGTATCGTTGTGGCGAAATAAATTTCAACTTCAACTTCAACTTCAACTTCACTACTTAATGCAAACTGTTAATTATGCTGTTTGACAGTTTAGGGTTGGGGCAGTTTTCCTCTCTTACTAGGTTAGTGATAATTTGTGGAATTCAAAAAAGTGAGCTAAAACAAAATCTTTTGCGTGTCAATTTAAAAAAAATCGTTTCGATAAAAATTGTGTGCACTTTTTTTATGCACCGGCAATTATGCCTATCAGCCAACGGCGGTCAACCATGCTGAAAGCAATCATTCGAGCCTCTCACAAATCTATAGACAGGCCGTCATTCACGTAGGCCTTCTATCACTTCCAAGTCTTCTCGCAGCCATCGCTGCCTTTTTTGTTCCTAATAGGGGAACAGTATACACATGTCATTTGTTGAACGTACACCGAGTACGTAAAACAACAAATTGTACGCAGCCAGTCTTTTTGCCTCACCGTCATCGCTTCGCAGCCAGTTGTTTGAATTGCTGTCACCTTATAAAGTTTCAGCGGACCCATGATGAGTAACAAGATTCGGCTATGTTGGGTCGCACACACTTCTTTGACAGATTTGTGGGCTTGACCCACAAGACACGATTTTCAGAACAGCCTGGTTTATATTATTTCAAAGCGTTGTCTTATTGACGCAGTCTTCGCCCTTATGATTGTTCCTCGTAGATTAAAAAAAAGAAATAGGATGAGTGAAGAATGTTGCATCAGCACCAGACCACTAAATAAGCTAGGGCACTTGTGGCAAACGGCTATGTAGTTTCTGTAAATGAACAAAGCTGTATATGACGTATAAAAATAAAGACATATATATCAATGTCTCGAATAGCGTCTTGATAAGACAGAAGACCAGAAATTGATATTACTGTTCCTAATCCTAATGATAATATTATTATGAATATATTGTTTTGCTGAGGTTGACACCCTGAAACCACCACATTATTATGAGAGACGCCGTAGTGGAGGGAACCGGAAATTTCGACCACCTGAAGTTCAATCACGTGCACCCAAATCTGAGCACATGAGCTTACACCATTTCGTCTATTCAATGAGTAGAAGGAGAAACGGAATATGTATTGGTATAAGGCACAATTGTTTTCATTACTGCTCGAGCAGGTTAGCTGAAAGTAATGTACTGTGAGTGATTTTATAAAATAATTCTGAATTGCTCGACAACTGCTCTAATCAGTACTTCTCAGTTTATATATTTTCAAAAAGAACTACTCATTCCCGTGAAAAAGATAAGCCACAACTATGAATGGAAAAAAAACTGAAGAGCACAAAGCACATGCTCTAAAGCAGGAAGTGTCATACTCACCTCCGTTCGGATGCCACAGCTACGAAATTGAGCACCTCACCAGCGTTCGCGTGATTACGAAGATTTATGAGGGTTCCGAGGGCGGTAGTTGGAACAAAATGTCAGGTAGCGTTGCCATTAAAAAAGGGCCTTTCTAGTACCTTAAGAATGATCGATTTATGAAGGCGATTGGACGTCACGTTTGAAGAAAACAAAATATGAACACTGATCGCGAGGATGACTGCCACCTGTGAGCAAATTCTTTAAAATGGATGCTGTCCCATAGTTTTATTTTTAACAAGAGGTGGCCGCATGGAGTCCCCTTGAAGCCTTGTTTGAAAGTACGCACTTCTGAGTGGCTAATAAATATTTTTATTATTATAAAATATATAAAGAAATCGCAGCATATCGACAGAGTGAATGATGATGAGTGGGGCGAAGCGTCCTTCAGCCTGTCCAAGCTTCTGTCCTTCTGTTCAGTCTTGCTTCCGTCCGTCCACGCGACCATCCTTGCGCCAATCCATGCGTCCGCCCGTTTGTCCGTGAGTTTGTCCGCTCGGGCGTCCATCCATCTATCCATCCATCCATCCATCCGCCTGCTAGTCTGTCTTTCGGTCCATCCATGCGTCCGTCCGTGCGTCCATCTAGGGAACACACCAAGTACCACCGTATGTACCACCGGTGGCTACATACATACATACATACATACATACATACATACACATACATACATACATACATACATACATACATACATACATACATACATACATATCACAGAATATTTGTCTTGAAACCTTCGTATCAACACAATCTGCACCAAGGCTTTTAAATATCTCTGGTTTATTCGGCGCAAGCTTTCCAAAGCTCCTATGAGCGTTAAACTAGCAGCATATAAAGCGCTAGTTCGGCCATGTCGGGAGTATGCCTCATGTCTATGGGACCCTCACAGACAGAAAAATGTTGATAAACTATAGATAGTTCAAGGATCCGCCGTCAGATTTATCTGCAAAAAATACAAACGAAACCGATAGCGTGACAGAAATGCTGAATAGTATTGGCCTTGATACACTTAAAGCGAGACGCTCCGAAATTAGAATAGAATACTTGTAATTATTATACAACAAAGTAATACAAATTAACAATCAGAAATACATTACACACTACCCACTGCGCACAAGTGCACATTTTGATTAAGGGAAAATGATACAGGAATACAGCTCTTAGAACGATGCATTCAAATATTTCTTTTTCCCGAGAACCATAGGCGCCTGGAACAAACTACCGAAAGAAGTTGTAGACGGCCCCAGTGTAGAAGAGTTTATTACACACCTGAAGAAAAAGTGTGGGTGAAGTTGTCCTCGCATTGCTGTATTTTTCGAATAGCAGTGTTTCAAGCGGTGATTCATGTTTCGGTTGCTAATCATCCGTTGATGTGTTCTGTTGATATACTTTTTCTTTTTAGGGGCGAAGCTCTTTATGGCGGCACCTGTTCGTCCTTCGTAGCCATTGCAGTGTGTAACAAGTATAACATTTTGACCTTCAAGGTGGTGCCGGTGAGCGATTTTTTCTGTGCATTGTTGAACAATAAAAAATAGTGCTCAGAGTACATGCCAATGAACGCTAAGGGGAAATGAGAAACAGGAGCATTCGGCTTTTAGTTTACGCGCACGCTGCGATCCCCGTTAGCAGCCTTCGGTATGTACATTGAGCATTATCCGACAAGAAAGGGTTGCTACGTCATTCTCGGTGGGTGTAACCTTCTTAGTTTAAAAAAAGTTTAGCGAGCGCTCAGCCGCAGTGCCATAAATATAATTAACTAGTATATACCATGAAATTGAGGTGGTTAAAGAAGGGAAGTAGACACGAAGCGCTAGCCGTAAGAAAGTAAAAGACTAATTCTCCTGTCTCTCAATTTTCATTAACAGCCATTGACATGTACATGAAGCACTATCTGACAGGAAAAGGTTGCTACGTTATACTCGCTGGGCGTAACCTCCTTGGTTTCAGAAAGTATTAGCGAGCGTTGGGCCGCAGTGCCACGAATACAGTGAACTAGTGTATATTATGAACTCGAGGTGGTTAAAGGTGGGAAGTAGACCCGAAGAGCAAGCAGTGAGAAAGTGTGCGTGTGCCACCACTCGTTTAGTCCTTGGAATGTCCGCTGGATGGCGGTGCTTCTTTATTGGAAATATATCATGAAAAGATGGAAGATGGTGGCACTCGGAGTGTTGAATAGATGGAAGAACGGACACACAGACAGACGCATTGATGAACGCATGAACAGACGCAGGGGCGGATGCATGGACGAACGTAGGGATGTGCCTCCACCACTCTCCATCATTCACTCCGTGGATATGCTGCCATTTTTGTCCACTCATGTTTGGAGTCAACTCGCGTCGCTGTATTCTTTGAATTGCAGTGTTTCTTGCGTTGATTTCATGTTTTAGTTGATAATCATTTGTTGATATGTTCTTTTGATGAACTTGTTTTTCTTTGTCCACTACTGCTTGGAGTAAAGTGACTCTGCAGTATTCCAAAATAATTAAAGTAAACATACATACTTATATACATACATGCATGCATACATACATACATACATACATACATACATACATACATACCAGGGATGGAAAGACCCACACCATAAAAAGCTGCGACTCTGAAATTGTACGAAGACAGGTGCGCGTCACCTGGGTCACTGAAAAGATATGTGCGGGCCTCGTGTTCTAGCGCCCTGTCCTAAGAGGACCCTAAATTGTCAGTCATGGATTCAGCAGTTTGTTATTTCTCTCACTTAACTGCCCGGTGCTGTGCAATTTTGAAAATGAAAATGGCTCATTAAGTGACGTGGTTACTTCATTTTATTTTCACAGTGAAATCAACTGAGAGTTTGTCGCAGTCCTTACAAAATATCACCCGGTCTCACCAAGTCTCTGGATGTCTCTCGACTTCTGCGTTGCCAACCAATTCAGCAGAGACAACTCACATAGTTGCTCAAATATTTTAGCAGTGCATCATTGCCACCAGTGAGTTGCTGGGCGAAACAGGGACATTCAATAGAAGATGAATAATATTTGTTGGGGTTCAAACTTCCAAAACCACCACAATATTATGAAATATGGCATAGTAAATGGCTTCAGAAATTTCAACCACCTGGGGCTCTTTAGCCTGCACCAAAATGTAAGCACATGGGTCTCAAGCATTTCTGCTGCCATAGAAAATACAATTGGCGGGAAATTGCAAGTCTACTCTTTTTTCTCGGAAACAAGTCAACTCGTTTTCTTACGAAAAATTTTATGTCATAGTCATAATGTGCAAACAAGTCGTACATACTCGACATAGCAGAGACGTACTTTTTTTCCACCAATAAGATTGAAATACGATCTTCAAATACCTACGATATACCTATACAGATACCAGGAAGTTTTTCGAGGACACTGCCCTCCCTGACTTCGCTAAGCCAGCAAATTTTGATTGCTTAAGCATGATTTCTTAGTAGCCACCACAGAAACTACGGGTGCCGCATATGGTTCTTTTGGGATGTTAAACCCTACATAACAAAAGTCAGCTCTTATATACTCCTGCTTTTGAACATTGTTTGATGGGAATGTAGCTGGCATTGAAAGAAATAAGGCGCTCCGGACAGCCCAGGTTCACGGTACTTAGTCTAGCATAGCAGGGTTTGTAATCACCAACGTGTTTGAGAACCATAAGAGCCTAAAGCGCACTCAGATACACGGACAAAGAAGGCACACACAAAGACGAGCGCAAACAAATCATTTTTATTTCCTTGAAACACACTGGTATGAATATTCAGAATTTTTTTTGCGCGAGTACATTCCATCAAAAACAATTTTGGCTCTGGTAAAACGTAATCTTTTGCTCACACTAACGAAAAGCGTGCGAGGTAGTTCACTACCAAAAAAAGGACAAATCCTTTGTGGAGAGCCTCAACAAAGGTTTACTGACGCTTTCTTATTCAAATTCCACAGAATCAATAATGAATCTTGTTTTTTCTGAGTTGTTGTTTCCTATCTTTTGGTGACAGTACTGTAATCAATAAAACTTTATTTGAGCAAAGAAAAGTTGTATACTGAAAGAAATGAAGTAAAAATTGAAAAATAAAGGTGAATAGCAAATCTGCTATAATGCTATTCACAAAATAGTTATTATTCTTGTCAGAGCAAACTTCTTCGCACATTTTTCTTAACTTTCAGTAAATGATTACGTGTTATCATGTACAAGAAAATATTTCGACAGCATGTACTCGCGCATGGGCAATGCTGACCAATTATGCCCATGTGTTTCTTCGAAATGAATTTCAGTTTTCAGTCAGTGCTTGTCTCTGTGTGTCCGTCTAATATTCCGTTACTCTGAGTGCACCGCTATTATGGATCCTCGACCACTAGCCCGGTCAAAAACCTGGAAGATGGGATGCTCACTTTATTGAAAGAATCGCGAGAAATTTGTAGGGGCTTGTATTTCCTTGGATGGTTGTTTACAATGCGTATTTCCGAATGCCGTAAAGTTCACAAAACGAAACAGCGCGTGTACAAAATTTGCGAATTTTCACAAGACTATTTATTCATTGTTATAGGAAATCTTCAAGTTCGTTTAATATAAAACTTGAAATAAATTGCTATTGATTTATTTACGCCGTTTTGAGCACAATTCTTGAGTTGTGACTTTTTAAAAAGATAACATTTCCACTATTCAAAATGGTCTAACTGTTCTAAGGTGCGAAGTTGCGTTCCTGCATTGTTTGCAGATAATCTAGGCTCCCGTCTGCAATCCACACTCGTGTAAGTTCTTTGTTCGAGCATTTGGACCAATAAATTCAGTATGTTACTCTTTATATATGCTGCATCTTGCTCTCATAACTGTAGCTTTGAGTGTTAGTTCCCTTAGCACTAACGTGAAAAAGTATTTGAGTAACAGACAGCTCAGCTAGTTAGTTGATAGTTGAGTCAACTTTGCAGGCCGTCTATAGTTTCTTGATTTCTCTCTTCTGACCCTGTTTACAGGCTCCTCTTTTTCAACATTAAAAAAGAGTCACGTAAGTGCCAATGTACCCTAGGCGGGTCAATCAAGGGCTGCTGTCGTGAGAAATGGGTGTGTTTTTTCGAGCAAGGAGTCACAGAAATTGAATCATAGTGTGCCAGGCCCAAAGCCGATACCTCTTTTACCAAAGTAAAGTCACACATCATTACTTCTTAGAGGAAATTCTAATTCTCTGTTAGAACGTGTCAGTGGTGGCACCACAGAAGAAACGCCCGCCGAAACAAATGTCTCTTCAGCTGCCATTTTTTTATTTGCACGCTGGCTTACGTATCCGAAAATGTTGCTGCAAAGTTCAAGTATCGAACTTTAATTATGTTTACGACATATGTGCGCTGCATAAATGACACAATGCGGCGACTTGTTTATTGAATGATAAATATAAAAATGGATGTTATGCTCTCAAGCGCCACAAAATATAACGACTACAAAGTTCAGCTTGGTGGCTCCAAGACATTTGAAAGAAAGATTTGTGTGTATAACAAAATCATATGCCATTCGATCAAATGTTCTAACAAATACAAGTTTCTGTATTCATGAATTTCAATAGGTCACAATTATATATGTAAAAAATGTTTTTACAGCTCGCAAGTTTTGACCGTTGACGTGAAAACTTTTGTTTGGTGTCATTTTTCAGCACAGACAGTTTATATTGAACTGATGTGCAAGTGTCTGCATGGGCAGTGCATTCGTGATGACCTAATGCTACTACGCCCTTGGTTGGCAGAAAGTACCAGATGTGACAAGGTGTTTAAAAATTGTAGCAAGAAGTAAACGACTGGACAGTTGAAGTAGTATGACGCTGTAACCATGTTAGGCGGGAAAAATAGCAACAACAGCACTGGAAGAATACAGCACAGAGCACGCTCGCGCAGAGCAGACAAGACAATAGTAGATGTCAACTCGCCAGACAAGAAGTACTAGTCACGCATAGTTCCACGGCCTATGAGAGCGAAGGGTACGCCAAACTAAACTGCAATAATAGAGCTTTGTTTGTAGGTTTGTCTTCGTCCTTTGGTTAATTGGGCGTTGTCTTATAATTTAAAAACAATTATAGAGAATGCGTGACAGCACTTGTCGGCGATGGCGTAAGAAATCTCTAGCATCTAGTTAGCGTTAGTCACTATAAAATATTCGTGCATCACAAAGCACCTACTTTCAGTTGCGGTTACCTTGCTGAAGAAGATGTGCCATCACCTGTAGTGGTGCGAAACCTGCACTTCGCACTGGCCGAAGGTGGCTGAGATATCTTCTGTGCGGAAGTTTTCGCATACCTAAAAAAACATGGCCCAGCTGTATTAACTCGAAGTCGCAAAACACAGGCGGCCCTTTGTTGACTGTGTAGAATGAGTGGTTTAGGGTATTTATTGAAGGAGCGGAAACGTTTAGGTCAGTTGTACGGGAGATGCGTTAACTATAGGCCGAGGAAGTATGCGAATGTAACAAACACGTCTGATCGAAATGACTTTTTCGAATGTTTTTAACTCTAACCGCATACATGCAATTTTTTCATGACAGAGATAAGCGGCAGCGACGATCGACAAGATTTTCTATCACGGAGGCCCATCCGTCCCCACCGCTCGTCACGTCGCGCGTTTCTGGAAAACTGAGTATCGCTTGTCACCCGGAAGACATCGCGGTGACTACTGTTAACATGGCTGCACCCATGGCCTTCGTTCCGGTTGCAATTTGCTCTCACTGTTTGCTATCCTCACGTATTTCAAAGAGTGCAAGGTATCGACTACATGTTTAACATTCTAATCTGACGTAAAGAGGGAGAGGGCGGCCGTATTTTCTTGCTACACAACGATATCTTCATGCGAAGTGCTTCGTAGCCGTCGTAGCGTTCGCTTCTGGGCAACCTGTCATGACTGAACCAAAGACTGCGAAAACAGAGGTCGTAAAATGAAATGATTTTGCGGCTTTCTTATGCCACACAAGACAGTAACAAATTCGACATCTTTGCATCGAGAAACTTTTAAACATGAGTTCGCAATTTATAGATATGCACGTGATAGTTTTCATTCAAGCAACAATGATGCTTTGTGGCCGAAATTGGGTTGCGAACGTCGCGACGTGATGGCGAGAGGGAGCCAGTTTGTCTCGGCCAACTAAAAGTGTTTTTGTTGCGTGAGGCAAAACAAGTTGACAGGAAGAAACAGAGTGACAGGACACCCTTCTTCTTTCCCTATTTAGCCTCGCGTTACAAAAAAACTCTTTCATACGCATCCCCAACAAGTCCACATGGCAACTCTTGTCTCTGCCACTTGTCGCTAACACCAGAAAAGCGCGTGCATGTGATTAGTGCTTCAGCTTGTCATTCTACAGCCTTTCAGAACAGAAGCGCAGATCCAAACAACAATTTTTCCATTATGAAGGGCTAAACATGGATCAGTCGTTTGATTATTGAAGTACATTGATGACAAGATGGAGGGGAATAAAGTGTGTGACAGGCAGTACGAGTGTTCGTGAAACTTTTTCAATACAAATTGTTGAACGTTGCCCGCTCGTTGTCATCGTTTCTGTTCATTGCGTCCGTAGTGAATGAGGGAAAGTGTAAATTTAAGGGCTCATTTTCCTTTGTTGCTTCACGCAACAATTATGAGGACCCACAGACGGTAAGGCTAGGGAAAGTATAGGGGTTGGTGTTAGAAGGGATTATATTGTAAACGCGATGGATGCTCCAACGTGCATGTGCACATATATAGTCTATATTGTGGATAGGGGGATGACCGCCATTGTAGCCTATTGGTGGAGAAACGAACGCATTATTCGAAAGTGGCAGGTTCAGATTCTGGCAGTGACAAGTTCTCTTTTCTTCACATTTACGTGACATGTACTGTAATAACAACTCCTTTATTTTTCCTGGGAATATTGTAAGTTAGTTGTCATTATCGGTGCGTTCGTATTGAGTGTTCACGCTCTAATGTACCAGAAGTATGTAGCAATAAGCCCAGCTCGCCACTTCGAGCAGCCTGAAGACTCTAGCAACAACACGCTTCTCACGTCACACCTCGAGACACTTCATCTCGTGAAATGTTACTTGACGCCACAAATCACGCTTTGCGACAAAGTTGAATGACATGACACAAAGCCAATAATTTGATAGTGCCACCTCTTTCTCAAGCACCATCACAATCGCCGTCATAACTGGCTAGACCTGTCCAAAGCTGGTCAAATGTCGCTGAGTGAATGGAGGTTTAAGTACAATTTTCTAAAGAGCATCAGAAAGAAAATTTCTTGTCTTCAGAGAACCGGCGTCTTAAAACACGCGAACAGTGTAAATTTGACTAGCTGTCAGCTTGAAAAATAACTCACTCTGTTCTTATTTTTATGTTCAGAGCACTTTAGGGGGGGGGGGGGGTAGGCTGTCTTGCTATCGTCATAGTTTGGCGTAATATTGGTAAAATTTGATACCATAGCTATTTCAGCGTGCGCTTACACCTAGGAGGTGTCTTAATATTGATCAATGTATTAAATGGATAGTACTCTAATATTACTATGTGTAAAACTTTACGAAAAAGGAAGCAAGCGAAAATGGAGAGACAGAAAGAAAAAACAGAAAAAAGTTATATGTAAGCAGAAATCAACAAAAAGTACAGACAAAACATTGAGGAGTAGAGAAAAAAAACGAAACGTGGAAATAAAGAGAACGCCCGAAAGAAAAAAAAATTGCTGCCCAGCTCCACAGTTCTTTCATGTTTGGCACCACTAGTCTGAAGGTTCAATATTTTTTTTAAATGCGTATGTTCGTAAGGTTTAAACAAAAAACTTGTCCCAGTCATATCATCTTGAGCACCTCATGCATGTTTCTAATGCTGTCTTTCTAGCTTGCACACAACTGTGTGCAGAGTAACTTATTAAGAAACATTATTTCATGTTTCTTTATCGCGAACATGACAATCCTCCAAGGCTTTACCACTAACATGTCCTTCAAGGCTCTACCACTGACATAACCTACCGCCGCCATTTGTACTTGTATTTACATTTAATATTTTCTTATTGTTGTTTATTGATATATTTTACTTTTTCTTTTTTTTCTAGCTCTTTACTTTTGACACCGTTTCCTCATTTATTGCCACTCTAGGCCGTTGTGGCACCAATAAATAAATGAACAAACAAATATATATGCAGTGTGGAAGCCACTCTTTATGTGTGTGCAGCTCTGAGCAGACAAAATGCCTGAAAGATAAATTAACTACCGCGGCAATGCAGTCAGGCTTATCTGGCAAAAACTTCACACGTGGATTTAGCAAAAACACGTTATGAAAAGAGATGAACCAGCAGCTGAAGGAGAAGAAGTGGAAGAAGCAGCCGAGAGGGGTTGGTTTGCGTACGACAGATAGATCTAATTTATTCACGTGTAAACGACGCTTGAGCAATGGGCACAGAAAGAGCCATCAACGGCGACAGCACTGGTACAATTAGCAATGAAACTTCAACAGCAAAAGGCAACCTACACAGTATGACAAGTGTCAAATTGTTGCAACCCATTACTGTAAAAATATATCTGCATAGAAAAAAGGGTGAATTGAAAACTTAATACTGGATAATTGTGTATGCACCAGAAAAGGAAAAAAAATCATTTAATTGTGGGTTAAGTTGAAATAAATTTCCTATACGTAACTTGCAAGAACGTCTGACCGCGGATTTCTGGGATATCTCGGCATGTGCCGCCATTGGCAAGCACATGGCAGAAAATAACAACCGAGTCAAGCTGTGTGGTTCTCGTGTTTACCCGCAACTCAGGTGTGTTCCAGTGGCAATTTCTGCAATATTTGCCTGCCGCACGACAAAAATCCAAGTGAGATAAATAAGAGAAATTGCAGTGGGGACGTACCATTTGACATAAGTGATCACAAACATGTTGGACTGCATGAAACAGCTGTCCGAGTGGTGGAGCACATGGCTTATGCGCGCATAGGAAAAAACAACTTGATACATTCAACAACGTAGTGGTATGCATACACCACTTCATAACACATAAGTTTACACTTCGGATTTTCGTGAAAGCTCTTTGACGCAATACGTGTTACTCCGTCAACTAGCGACAGCAGAGGCACTGGGAATCTCATTTCCCTGACTTGACTTCTGGTTGCATAATGTCCTAACAGTTCTCTTTCGTCATACACTCTTCGCAAACAATCAGCACACGCACACAATTCCAAACTATCCGCTACGAAAACGTAAACACGGTGCCATCGCTAAGACTTTTGTTCTGCGTGGGCTCGGCAAACACAGATAGAAAGACAGGAACTGGTGTCACTCGCAAGTTTGGTAAAACTTGTGCTAGTTTGACAAACGGCTCTAACTGTGATAACACAGTGAAATACAAACTTAATATAATCAATATCTTACAAAGAAATACACTGAACTGAGAAATTATGGCTGGTAAGCTATTCTTCATTTTACAGCGAAAGCTGTTATGAGGTCACTTTTCCGGTCACGCGCAGTTGCATGTTCTCCGCTGCCGCCGCCAGCGTCCGTAATCAAATCACGCCGATTAAAAAATTGCCCACAGCTTCCCTCGGGGGAACACTGAGGAGGATGCGGAAGCGGTTCCGCCAACAGTTTGGCCGGCGCTGGTCGAAGGGACGTCGATCATTCTGTTTGTGGATTCGTTGGCATTCATTTCACGGCGACTTCGGACGTCGACGCGCCGTACAAACCAACGGACGAGCGGCAACTGAGCGAGCGAGCGCCGACCTTGAGTATATATACAGCGCGACGGCGCATGCGCTGTCAGCTGTCGAATGTTCTCGAAGGAGAAGCGCGCGCGCGGCACAGATGGCGACGGCGCAACGGCGCATGCGCTGTCAGCTGTCGAATGTTCTCGAAGGAGAAGCGCGCGCGGCACAGATGGTGGGCGACGGCGCGACGGCGCATGCGCGTGCGTCAGCTGTCGAATGTTCGAGAAGCGGTGCGGACGGCGCGGACGGCGCACTACAAGGCGCGAGTATAAGATGCTTCCGCATCTAAAAAAATTTTGATTTAGGCAGGCATGACCTAGCACCAATGGCGCAGTTTGGCTCGATCCCGGTTCCGCTGGGTGCCTGCTTAGCATTCTACCACTGAGCTACACCGGTGCTTGTGACTTGTTGTCAAACTTGCCTTAGGCAGGCTTGATGTCGAGAAAGCTATCGCATCAATATGACTTATAAAGCGTTTTAAAGCAGCGAAAGAACAAACAGTCATCGCACATTATGATTATCATAACGAGTGGGCCGTCCAATTCTCCAACCTATTAAAAAAGCTTGTACTTGTTTTCCTACTAACAGTGGCGCGTACCCACTACAGCCATAGTCCATCATTCTCGTTAGCCACTGCAGAGACAATTGGCACTAAATTCCTTGCAAGTGTTTAGCTGATACCACGCTTCTCAGAAGAATGATGAAAAATAGTATAGCGACTACCGGCCTACAACCCAAAACTTTTTTATTATTGCCCTAGTGGGTACCAAGCAAGTAGGCTTGTAGTAGTTACCCAATAAGTGTCTAATAATGCCAAACTACTTCCCCATTTTACTTTGTATGATTTACTACAAGATCACCTGCGCGGTATTACAATGAACGCTATTATTGCTTCAGACGCATCGCAATATGACGAAAAGTGAGGGGTTGGAATTTTCAGCCAGATTTTAGATTGAATTTATTCCCTTCGACTACTTGATTTCATACCCGTTTTTGTGGCTGAATTTCTGGCAGTAGTGCTCGCCTTACGCAAGTTAAATACAACAATTATATCAGCTGTCCTAATAACAGATTCCCTACCTCTTTGTGCGGCACTTTCTGTTGGTGCTGATAGTCAAGTTACAAAGGCGTTCCGTGCACTAGTACCTGCATATTTGCGAAAAGTACGATTAGTTTGGGTTCCTGGACATAAAGGTTTATTTCTAAGTGAACTAGCCGATTTCTTAGCTAAGTCGTCAATCAACGAACTGGTCTTACCGCACTGTCCATCATCCGCTTATGTGACTGCTGCTCGATTCCGCAGACGTACGCTTATGGAAGTCTTTAAAGGTTGAGCACTAACAAACTCTACAGAATCTCGTCATTTATTATATCCCTGGCGAGGAGACTTTTGCCGCACTAGTAAAAAAAAGTAGCTATCACAAGGCTCCGTTTCCGGGTACCAAATCTAAATTTCTATAAACACACTCTGTTCAGGCACATTCGCAACTGTGCGTGTTCTGTGATGAACTGGAAACAACAGATCATTTCTTTTTCACCTTGTGGGGGTGCGGACACCCCCCTGTAAAGTTGTCTGCGGTGCGTGGCGCACGTGTCTCGCCCCAAGGCTTTATTTTGGCGGTGACCACCGCCGGGCGATAGATGGCGTTGTGTTCGTTTTGAGTACCATTGTTGGTAGAGTGGTGACGCCGGTGGTGGCCTCTGGCGGAAGGCGAGCCTTGGTGGTGGGCGAGAGTTGAGCGAGCCTCTTCTGCGCGTGGCGGCTGCCGCGAACGGTTGTCTGTCACGTGGGCCCCCGGTGCTCGGCACCGCGGGCTTCGCGCCGGGGTCCCACGTGGAAAGTCAGGTGTTGGCGACGCTGCTTTGGGAAATGTGTTAGTGTGTTGGTTGTGTTAGTGTGTGTTTATCTTGTTATTGTGTGTTTAATGTGTCACTGCGTTATCTTGTTTGTATGGTAGCGTGTTAAATGAAATCGATGTATCATTCGGCGGGACGATATCGTTGTCTAAATTAGTTAATAAAGGTGTGTATGTTGTGTGTTTTGCACCGACCGTGTTCACTGTGTCCGTTCACTCCAAGAGCGTGGCGGGGCGAAGCGCTCGTTCGCCTCGCCGAGACCCCAAAACCTGCAGGTGTTTTAACATATTACGAAAAATTTGTTTAGAAATACCTCCACGTGGTATTGGTATGAACTTATCTATGCCAGTCATTTTGTCTTTTGGAGCTTCTATTTCTGGTTTCTCTATTGCGACAGTATGCGCGGCCGTCCGGGAATATATTGATGCAATTACTAGGTTGACTAATTAACCAGTTCCTTTATCCTAACATATCTACATAGTCATATACGTATAAAATCAGGTTATTGCTCTGTTCTAAGGATAAATTCATTTATGTATATATTTGTACGCATTACATTAAGCAGCACAATTTTCTAGGCTATTGGTAATCATTCTGTCATACCTCCATTATTCCAAATGTGAACAGTTGTTTCAAAATCCCTCAATTTTCGTCCAATCCTCCATAGTGGGTATGCGCCACTATCAATAGGTGAACAACAAGAACAAGATGTGTTCTGAAAATCTCTGAAAGGCCGTTCTTCTTGCTTTCGCTGTGACAGTGCTGCACCTACCACGCAGGCCCGGCGTTTTTTATATTAAGCTGCTCCAAAACTATTTCTATGCAGTCTATCAATAAGCTTCGAGGTCCGGTTATAGCCTGCCAAATACACTGCCACGAAAAATTTTCAAAAGCGCCGATGCAGCAGCCCATATCCAATGACGTGACAACGCCGCTTATGCCAGACTGCTTGTTTCACTCACGTACTTTGCAAAGTGTGACACGAGTTTTGCGCAATTAAAGCTCGTTTTGTTGCCATTCGTGCCAAAGAGCTTCCTTTAACCGGCACACAGAAGGATATTTAGAAGCGTTGGATAGTATCGGCAACCCATGGCAAAAACATCATGTGCTTCAGACTCTGCTCTTCACATACACGTAGTATCAGATCACAGCTACAAGCTGCGCAGTAGGGAAGTAAAACATGATTGCGCCATCGGGTAAGAGCAAGGATGCACCATTATTACACTTAAGAGCAAGTGGCAACTTAGAGCTCCACATTTAACTCAGCTGCGCCACCTATGGCTATAAGGTCTGGCTCAGCGTTTCACATCAGTTTCGGCATGGCACATCAGCCATGCCGAAACTGATGGCTCATTTTATTTCATTCTATTTCAGGAAGAAGGGTCTATTTGGAAGAACGCTTGTTTCTGCGCACTGTATTTGTTAGTGAAACCATCGGTTTTTCGAGGTGCCTCACCTCCCCGTCTTGCGGCGATGACCGCGGAGCATGCCAGAGGCACGCCTGTTCAGAGGTCCTCAAACTCGTCAACCACAAGGAAGTGAGCTGGCTCTCCCAGTGACACTGACGACACCGATCTGTATTTTCTATCGGAAGACGACTCAGCCGATGACAGCTTCATACGTGTCTGGAGTAAAAGGGCGAAGAGAAGGACTACCAGTACATCCGCATCAGCTCCTGCCAGTACAGCAACTGTACAGTCAAGGCCTGCGTGTTCGCCACACGTAATCTTCTTTATGTCGGAGGTTCCTTCAAGCAACCTACGGCTGCTGAACACGCAAGCTCTTTCCATTGCTCTGGAATGTGCGGTGCCAAATAAAATGAAGGACATAAGAGTAAACGCAAGGAATAAAATTCTGGCCATAGACGTGCACAATAAGTGTAATAGGACACTTGCAGCAAATGATGAAGCTAGGCGGCATTAAAATGCGCCCCTTTATCCCAATGAATAATAAATAAATTGCTGGTGTAATTTATGACATCTATCAAGCAACTCATAATGTTGCGATTGTCATTGCCTTTTATCCAAAAGGCATTTCACTGTCATCAGTGCTTCAGGCTAGGACACGTCAAAGGCGTATGCCCCAACTCACGACTGTGTCCCCGTTGCGCTGATATTCATGCCGAAGACACCTGTCAAGCGACTACTCTGAAGTGCGCCAACTGCAGCGGTCCTCACGCTGTCTATTCAAAAGGAGGTTCTCGAATCCAAAAGGAGCGCGCAGTTTCACAGGGAGGCAGCCGTGGTAGTCCAGCGTTGGCGTTGACGTCGGCATCATCGTAAGTCTACCCTTCTACGAAACAAGCAGAGAAGCATCCTCCTCTGGAGAAAAGCCCCACGCTCCCGACCTGCTCTTCTACGGAGGAGCCTCAGCAGGTCGCGGCCACACAAGAGCCGTCTTCAGTCATGGTAGATTTGCCTAACACAGATTGTCAAGTGATCTAGGTGCTGCGTTTCCTCATGGAAGCCATCCAAGCGATACTAGTCGACATGAAGACAGCATCTGCTTGAAGCGCACATAGAATATTGGACGCCATAAGCCCAGTGCTTTAATCTCATCTAAGGCGATGACCACACACACCTCATCATTTCGTAAAAAAATCAAGGCGGCATTCATCATCTAACGAAACGCCAGAGGCTAAAATCACGCCTTTCAGATTTTCGTTAGTTTGTGTATACCAACGTGTTTCCACTCATTGTCATTTGAGAACACAATTTGTCGAAACCAATCACACTTTCGAGGTACGAAGCTGTCATGTCTTCAAGAAACAGCACGTGCAGCAAAATCATCGTCTTTGTTCATCGTGAACTGACGTACGTTGTGCAACCAATTGCTCCTCACGATGACAATAAGAATGTCTGCATTACTGTGAAAAAACAAACTCACGTTTACTCTCAGAAGCGTTTATATATTGCCTTGCAATAATTTCAATTCAGGAAGATTAGAGGATACTTTCAAAGCCTGTCCTGCACGATGGGTCACAGTGGGTGATTTGAAGGCGCACCATCAGGCATAGGGAAGTACGCGCACAAATGCAAGAGGACGCAGGATAGCAAACATCGCCTACAACTATTGCCTTACTCTCATGAATGACGGTAGCCCCACTTTTCTTCGAGAGGTGACATACGGAAGCTGTCTAGACCTTGCTTTTGTCTACAACTCTCTCGCGGGATACGTCAAGAGGTTTCCAGATGTTGAAATACGAGGAAGTGATCCCATTTCAATCTACCTTAACATAAAAGGCTTGCCCAGCTGTGGTCCACGGATGACCATTAGAGCAGTTCAATGAACCAACGTCGATTATGATATGAAACATGCTTGCAGTGATAGCCTACGATCTGGGTTAAAGAAAAAATTAAGAGCACAATGAAAAATGCCACTCGCACAGTGACAACATTGTAAGCATGAAACAACTTTCACATAGTTTTTGAATGACTCCGAGCACTTCAACACCGGGCGTAGCGTCAGTATCGGCACACGAAATCAATTCACGATCGCGGGGCAGCCACGAGGATGGAAAAGCAGATTCAACGTTACATAAATACCTTTGCGTCAGAACTATGGACAACGTTTTGCCAGTCACTAGACCCTCTCAAGCCACTATCACACATTTGGAAAACAGTGCAAGGTCTGCGTCCCCTAAGGAACAGCACTTTCCATTGAAAGCTTTCGCGCTCTTTCAATGGCGCAAGACTTCGATGTCGCAGACGATTTCTGCGCGCGGATCGCCAACGAAGAAATTCGTTCAGATTCTCAAGTGAGAGGTGACGTCCCCGTTTCAGGGATCACCACATGGACCTCCCTTTTACAATGAAGGAGCTCGAGGTGGCTAGCCCTCGGCAGGCGTTCAACTTTTCCGGGTTCAAATGGTATTTGTTACCAGCTTTGTGCAACCCTGGAAAAGATGCTAGGAGAGAACTGTTGAGCCTTTACAACATCTCGTGGCAGGATGGCGACGTTGCTGATGGCTGTAAAGTAAGCCGCTTGGTACCCATATTAAAGCAGGGCAATCCCAACTCTAACTCACCTCATACCGCCCAACAGCAATGGCCAGCTGCCGAAAGATAATGGGAATTAAGGATGATACTTGGCCAGCTAGAGTGGTATCTTGAATGCTACAATCTTTATCCGAATTCCGTGGCTGGTTTTCGACGCTACCGCTCTTCCATGGACAACATAGTTGATCTAGTTTCGTACATTCAGCACGAAAGATTCCGCAAGCGACTTCTACAGATGTGAAAGGCGCGTATGATAATGTACTACATGAGACCAGTTTGGTACCCCAGCGGTGGTTGGCCTCAGTGGTCGAGCCTTTCAGTGAATTTCGAGTTACCTGGCTGCAAGGTCATCATTTGTGTTAACAGAAGACGGCGCAACTACGCGACGCTATACTTCCAGGGGTGTTGCTCAAGGTTGAGTTCTTAGCCCGGTGCTATTCAATCTTGCACCCCTAGTGGCCTTGCTGACTACGTGCCAAGAACAATAAAGATCTTAATATACGCGGATGACATCTGTGTCATGACTTCAGCAGTCACACGTCCTCAGATACGTACCCGGCTTCAAACAGCAGAAACTTTGATTTCCAACTACTTGTTAACACAAGGTATCAGCATATCACCTGAAAATTGTGCGCTGGTGGCCTTCACTCGCAAAGCCATGACCCCTTACGTCATCTCAATCAGCGGGAATCTCATTTCCTACGACAGAACCCACCGGTTTCTGAGCATCATTATTGCTAAGAACCTCTGTTGGAGTCCGCATGTCGCCTACATGAAGAAGCGGCTGACCACTATTTTCTAATTGATCAAGTTCCTGGCAGGAAAGACGCGTGGAATGTCAGTAGACGCAATGATGGAAAATGGAACTCTATAGATCCTTGTTTCTCTGTTCTCTGAGGTAAAGCTTGTCCATGCAGAGCAATACCTGCAAGACCAATGTTCATGTTCTACAGGCAGTACAAGCCCAAGCACTGAGAGCGTGCCTTGGTCTGCCCAGGTGTACGCCAACAGAGCCAACAATTGCAATTGCTGGTGACTATCTCTTAAAAACTCACATTGCTGTAGATGTCCTGAGAACGCACCTCAAACTCTTTGCACGTGCCCCCTCTCATCCCCCAGCACTGTTGCCTTCAGACAGGCTCCAAGATTCGTTCGCTAAAATTATTGTGAAGTACAATGACAAACTTGCCTCTGGCTTCACTCCTGCATCTAAACCATTGATACCCCCTTGGTGTTTTATTCGACCCATAATGCATCCTATTGTACCAGAGTTCCGGAATAAATCTGAGCTTTAACCGCCCGTGCTGAAAAAACTGTCTCTGCTTCTTTTGAGAATGAAGCATTCAGAAGTATACATATACCGATGTCTCCACCCGGTGCAGTAGCTGTTCCAACCCGAGGTGTTACCATCAGATTTAGAACTGATCACTCCATCTACAGCAGTGGAACTAGCTGCTTTGCGCTCCGCACTTCATGTGGTCAATCGGGAACCACCGCAACAATGGTCAATTTTCATTGACTCAAGGGTTTGACCAACAATCTGTGCTCTCAGCACTGCGTCGCTGCCCGTACGAACAGCTTGTTTTCGAAATTCGATGCCTTTTCTACGCGCGAGAAAAGGCACCATGTGACGTTTCAGTGGCTGCCAAGTCACTGCGGCATCATAGGGAACGAACATACCGATACTTCCGCACGGGCAGCTCTTGAAGGTACACGAGAAGAAGCCATACCACTTTCGCAGACCGATGCTGCCTACAATCTTGGACGGTTTTCATGGGAACTCACGCTTTCACTATGGTGCCCACTAAGCAACCAGACTACCCAGGTAAATTGTCAACACCACCTGTCCTCTTTGATGGCTCTCTACATGCCCACTGTGCTCGACCGAAGAAGAGCCACCCATCTTCATTGCTCGTGGCTAGAGATGTCATCCACAAACTATTGTTCATTTGTCATAGTAATGGACGACAACGCTCTCTGCGGTGGCTGTCGTCGTGAACAGACACTACATCACATTCTGTACGACTGTCCATTGGATGACATCTACAGACAGTCACTGGAATTCATTCTTGCGCGCACAAACAACAGCCAAATGTCTGTGGACACTATTCTTTCAAGTACCCGAGAGAAGACGTTGCAACAGAAGGCGACAAAACCACATTTGACATGCCTACGCGAAACGGACTTGGGTAAGCGGCTGTAACAGCAATGTCACACACCAAGAAAGACATGACTAGACTATGACTAGGTGTGCGAGCGTGTGCTGCCTAATGTGCTGTTTTTATCTCTCTTCCCTCTCACCTCTCTATCTTTCATCTCCCCCATCCCCCTCCTATGCGCAGGGTAGCAAAGCAGCTGCCTATAGACTGGTTAACCTCCCTGCCGTTTTTTTCTTTTATTTTTCTCCCTTCATTCACAATATTAAAATCGGTTGATGTTTTCTTAGATGGCTTGAAAGTGTCAAACCTATACATAGTGTGTTAAGAACAACGACCCGTGGTCATATAACTGGACGACGGCGTTTACTGAAACAAGGCTACCGCCGCATTCTTAAACGGTCACATGTGTTTAGATTCTTTTTCTTTTTTCCTTGAATTCCCGTCCTTTCGATGTAGTTGCTTTACATTCCCAATGTATTAGTTGCTTTTGTGTGCTTACTCGGTCCTGTACGCCTTTAGCATGATGTCTGCGTCCCTTCAGTCGCATACTGCAGAAGTGCAGACTCTCCTTCAGACTTGTCATGTTGATGGCTGAGATGATGATTCGTTTCACTTGTAATAATTTCGTGACATCTTTGACGGTATTTGCGTGTTTTCTCTGCCGTGAACTTCAATTTTTCCGACGTTTTGACCTGTTTTTTTCTTGACACATTTTTGAAGATCTCATAGGATTGGACTCGGATCTGTCGAGAGCTTCATTGACAGAACAGCTCGAAAAGTCTTCAGCGCTCCCACTGCCGACAGACGACACTGCAACAAATCCTGAGACACTATTTCTGACCGAACTGTTGGAGTTAGTTTCAAAGCACTTCTGTTCAATCAAAGTTCACGCCCCTTCATCTTCACCACCACTTACTCTGAGAATCGCATTTCTAATGTCATGATGTGAATCTACAACAGTATTGCCTAGAACGATGCCTTTCGCTCCATTTATACTGTCGGGTATTACCTCTTCGTGCGGATAAGAGAAGCATGGCTTAGACCTAGTCTCTGAACTTGTGGTTGGTGCACACAACATTCTCCTTTCTAATTCCTGTAGGGCAAATCGGAGGCTGTATAAGCTTCTTAATATGTCAAAGTCAAAGCATTCACAATATGCGATGTCACTTTCCTGTTCTTCTTGTATAAAGCATCATAAATCTGGTGATCAACATTGTGCGATACGTGCCTCATCGATTCAAGATATGAGCAACATTCCTTGAGCTTGCCAGCTGTGTGCAATGAAGTTCTGCTACGCTGATGTTACTTGAGGTCGTCATCATCTGCTACGTCTGTCTTTATTGTGCACATTCGTACATTTTTGTTATTCATCAAAGCCAAAAATGTTGACGAGGCGCAATCTAATCCAATCGTAGAGTCTTCCTAACTACACTCTCAATAAAAGGCTTCAGGGTTTTGAAGCTTGGAACCTAATAATGACTGTTGTCGCGCAAACATGGTGGGTCTAGTAGTGAAAGGAGGCTTTGAGGAGTAGGCCTCCAGTGCGGCCGTCATTTTAGCAGAATTTCATCGTCCTGGCCTCACGAGCCTCGGAGCTGTCACCGAAACAAAATGAAGCGCATGGGAAGACATGCCGTTAGTTGCACCGAGAGCTGCGCTGACAGGATGCGGCTGTCATTTCTTCCTGGGCATCCTAGCCTTGCGAACCTTGGGTCGTCATTTTGGAGGGCGTAGACGTGCCAAAGCTACAGTAATCGTGATAGGCTCCCAGCTTTCTAACCTCTAAACGACCAGCGTTTTCCAATCCGTGACTCGCTGTGTCGGTCTTTGCTCAAGTAGGGGACGTTGCACTCCCGGATTTGACATTACCGACAACTAAAAAACAGAGACTGACAGCCAGCCTGCCTTCATACTCCACGTTTATTCCCACACTGAATCCTATTATAATTGTAGGCGCGTGGCGTAAGACAGTCTTCATCGTCCAGTTTTTGCATAGTGTATTCAGAACGTTGGCTAAGCGGGCTTCTTGGTACGTAGACCTTGGTGGTGGAAACAGTGGAGAAAAAGAATACAGAAGGAACATATCACAGCCGCCGACTTCCCAGAGGAATTTATTCTACGAAAGGGCTGGAGAAGCAAGTGAAGACACGCGTTTAAACACAGTATAAGAACCATTAGGCGGTACAGGCTTTTGGAGGTGTTAAAAAAGCAGATTTGTCATTTTTTTGCCATGTAAACAGATGGACGGTAAAAAAATTTGCGGATCCCACGTACAGTTGGGATCGACTATATTCGAAACATGAATGAGGAAGCTTCTTACGTCACTTTAAATTTAGCACAACGTTACTAGGTGGACGTCTAGTTTGCTGTACATCCTTTCCATGTCATGATTATCATTTTTGCGCCTGAAGTTTGTGTTTGTCGTCTATACATGTCACGTAATGGGAATCGCAGGCTATGAGCGTAGCATGCAGTCATGTTTTACATAGCACGCATATATGATTATTATGTTTGCACCACTCATATACCTTCTACATCACTTCACGTCCATAATAACAAATTTGGTATATGTATACCTTGCGAAACGACCTCGAGCGCACCATGGGCGTGGCGTGTAGTGATGACATATATGACATGCATGCAGTGATTCCCACGTTAGGGTCAGTCGCTTATGTTCACCATGGAGTCATTGTAGAGACAAACGCCTTCGGTAGAGGAATGGAAGGCTTTATTGCCGTAAAAAGTTATTCTTCACCTGCCGGTCAACCAGGAAAAAAAACGTGTCTCAAGCAATCGAGCCATGCGTAAATGACGCAACTTCTTCTTCGTCGAAAGTTGCAACAGCCACGGCATACCGTCATAACAAATGACTGCAAGAGCGGAAAGACCATGCATTCTAAATCATGGCGTTCATGACCTACATCTCACGATTTTCTTGGTGTGGCTAGATAGTTAGGCTCGTCACACAGTCATGTCATACCAATTTTGGTGTAGATACCATGATCTAAACGGCCAGGAAAACTCAAAGTAAACAGGGAGATAGACAGATGGACAGACGGGCGGACAGACAGACAGACAGATAGGTAGATAGATAGATAGATAGATAGATAGATAGATAAATAGATAGATAGATGGATAGATAGATTGATGGATGGATAGATAGATAAGTAGGCAGACAGACAGATAGATAGATATATATATATATAGATAGATAGATAGATAGATAGACAAACAGACAGACAGACAGACACCATCAATGTCCCCGAAGTTTGCTAAGAAATGCTTAGCATATAATAGCGCGCACAGGACCCGGCTTGATAATAAGGAATTCTCGAAATGTTTTGATCGTGCGGGGGTCCAAATGCTTTTTGATGAGAGTGACTTGATCAATGTTCGACTACAATTACTATATTTACAATGTAGCCTATGTAACTGTCGTGCATTTTCTTCACATTGTCGGTAGGCTCTTTGAGGCAGTCAATAAGGCAGCGTCCTATTTGGCCTATATAAGAGCGGATGCAGCTCAGAATGTTGTCGTGTATATTTCCTTGACGCAAGTTGTAATGGAGATGTTGTATTTTTTCTCGCTTGAATTTTTTAGGTCGCCTTCATTGACCTTTTTTGACAAGGCATTGAACTTTGCTGGCGCCGAGAAGGCAACTGAAAGACCAGCCATCCTTGCCACCTTCTTTATTCAGAGGGACAACACATGCACTTATGGAATAACCATAGGTGGTGGCTTGAGCCATTTGGTGGAAGTTCACTTTCAAAAGCGTTTGTCAAACACACTGAAAAATATGAAGAAGAGACAGAAGGAGACAGAATTAGAGAGAAAAGTCAGGGAGGGTAACCAAGCTTTAGCTTGGTTGATTATCCTACACTAGGGGTAGACATGAAAACACCCTCTTTCCTTCTTTATGACTGTGTTTTAGTGCGTCTAACAAAAAATATTTAAAAATAACCGCAAAATTTAACAAATCTAAGCTTGATATCTCTTCAAATCTGTGTGGAGTGCCTTCGCCCTCGTCGGGTGTTTTCTTGGTTAACGAAATTATGTTGCTCTTTTTCAGCGGCGAAGTAAAGTAAGGCAAGATGTCTTTAACGAAGGCTTATAGAGAGCGATTAGCTGGCAATGCGGTTAGGGCACCTTGGTGCCAGCGTTAGTAGAGACAGTTATGTTGCTTGCCTCTCGCTACCCCTAAGCTTATGGTCATTCGTTGCACAAGTTGTACAGCTTCCACGTGAATAAACGGTGTTTCTCACCACCTACGCTTCTGTGTGATACGAGGGAGAAACAACACTGTTGCAACAAGCGCAGCAGCGAGTCGATAATGTCGACGGACGGATACCATGGTTAAATAAAGCAAGGAACACATGAGCGCTGCGCGAAATGACATGACATGCACAAAGCTACAGCTCAGAAGCTCCGCATCCCATATTGCGAAAGATGCTTGTAGTGGTGTATACTACAAGATCATTGGCACATGTAACACACTGTAACGCAGTAGCACGCACGTTGCTGTTTCTATTCTCCGTTAAAGCTGTTTTGCTGAAGTAAATATGGAGGGAGTACAAGTGTTTGGTATGAGCATGCGAATGTTCTCTTTGCTTGAGTTGAGAGTCACCGCACGCTGCACCTTAGTATATGTAAACAACTTCAGGTATGACGAGCGTTGAAACGGCATCATCGTGAACATGCGTAGAGTTCTCTTTCAGGGAAGGGGGTAAGCGAAGGTTTGTTGCAGCGTCCCCTTTCTATAATGTCAACGTATCACTCCCCCAGTGCGCCCGCATATCGTGACCATTGGCACTAGATATCAAGTTGGAGATTGGTCACTAAGAGTCAGTGTAAGTGCAGTGTCGACAAGTAGTGCTGTTAAGTGCCAAACACCGCTGGCCGTGGCACACCAACAGTCACAGTGAAAGGCATCGTCGGCTGTGGTATGCTCATCTATGCTGTCGTTGGTGCTCCGCGCTGTGCTCCAAGTCTGACATATTGATGGTGAGCTAGCGCCAAAAAATTCTTCCTCCCCTTATTCTTGCAGTGATATGAAAATAGGTGAGTGTGCGCTTGCTCCAAGGAAAGCTCTTTGTCTCTAAGTTGAGCACTTTGGCAATGGTCATCAACGTTGAGAAGAAAAAAATAACTTGAAATTTGAAGACGCAGGTAAAAGCACGTATACAAATAGGAAACAAGTAGTAAACCCAAAACATAAAGAACAAATTGACAAATTAGGAGAAAATTAGGAATAGATATAAAAAGAACAAAGTAGATAACGAGAGAGGAAGAAAGAAGTGTAAGTGTATAGAGAAAAAGCACGATGCTCAGAAATAGACGAAAAAACAACAAAAATGAAGGTAAACCTAAACAACGAAGGCTGTCAAGCCGTGCACTTCATTGAGGCTTTGCAGTGCTAGTACCATGTTGCATCAATTGCATAAATTCCACTTGTCCACCTATCTATCTATCTGGATGCCTTACCAGGGTACTCTCATGCATGTCTCCATAGCTTGGCATATTCCAAAATCGGTCGAGGATGTCATGAGCACACGCTGAGCAGGATTCACAGCGGTTGAAATGTGCTACGTGAATGCCAGCGGTGCACGGCATGAAAGCCCCTCCAAAAGTTATATGTGGGCACAAGTGACCCAGTCTTTATGAAGGACTACTTTATCTGGCTCTGAAAACCATATCACTAAGAAGGCCAGGTTGCAGAAGAGCATGCGCTGATTTGGGCAGCGTTGTCGGTGAGCAAGATATACCATTGCAAACAAGCAAATAAATGAACGGTTGAAGCCGCATTGAAACCCAGACTTGACTCATTGCAAACTAGCGTTTTTATCACAAAGTTGCGCCAATAAGATATGATTACGTTAATCAAGTACAGATGATACACCAGTCAAAGGAGTGCTTCGAACTTCTTAGCGACACCATATAAGTAGAAGCACCGTGATGAAGCAACCCCGAAGTCACTTGCTGATTTGGGTATCCACTCTTATAACAAAGTAGTAAGCTTACCCAATGTGCACCTTTGACTCAGCAGTATATGTAGCAGAGCGTTGCTCCAATACGCCGACAACCACTGGTTGGCCATAATAAAATTGTTCATCCGTAACATTCAGATCGTTTCAACGAGAGCGACTTCTGTGATGCACCACGCGTGACTAGATTACGGCAGACTCTGAGATACCCTTTGCACACCAGTGCTGCCGACGTGCCTGTGTACCCAATACATCATGCAAGACTACTTGGTTTGCCCACCGACATCGACCCACCTCCTAAAGATTGGCATGAGGCGGTAACTGTGCCATAGGCTTGTGACTGCATCGCATGAGATCGACTCTCACTATCTAGACAGAGATGCATGGAATATGCCCATTTTTATTCTAAAAGGCACAAAGAAAACAATGTAAACGCCCATTTTATTTCCTTACCTTTTTTCCATAAGGGGAAATACGTATACCCGAAGCATATTGTTTGTTTTTGTTGTTGTTTTTCAAGCGAAGCTGCTCTTCCTAGCACTAAAGCGGTCATCTTGACCCCATTTTACTTTTATCATGGGCTAGCAAGCGACCTCTAAGCCCTTTTTTAAGGGCGAATGTCCTTAAGGCGTAGATCTGTCCATCCCTTGTATGTATGTAGCAGTACATAGCCACCGGTGGCACATACACGCTTTAGAGCGCGTTTGTGCCACACGGGATTTGAGAAAGGAGATGGCGGTGCTTAGAGTGTTCACTAGGGAATCGCATGGATATACGGATGGACAGGCAGACTAGCAGATGGACGGACGGATTAATATACGTGCGGACGTTCGGACGAATGGACGCACGCACGAACAGACAGACAGACAGACAGACAGACAGACAGACAGACAGACAGACAGACAGACAGATGAAAGGACTCGAAGATGGAGACACGTATAGACAGACGCACGGATGGTCGCGCGGACGGATAGGAGCAAGAACGAATGGATGGACGGAAGCACGGGCTGACGGACGCTGCGCCCCGCTCATCATTATTCACTCCTTGGATATGCTGTGATTTTTTCCTATTTCTTGATAACCTGCTTTGGTCCCACAACACGACTGTCAATTTATCTGACGAATAGTAAGTGGTTGAGACAAAGATATAGAGAAAATGTTGTAAAAAATGCGATGAAACCTTAGCCGAAAGTTCTACCAGCTCCACTTCACAGATTCTCAAGGCACCGCGAGCTGCTCCCGCTCCCTACGTCTGGCTAACACATTATCATGTATTGATGGTCTTTCAAACAAGTTCTACCTCTGGTATTCATTAAACACTGTTTGGTACATCCTAAAATGGCTGTGTAGGCTCCACCTTTTAAGCTGCAAACTATCGCGCAAGAGAGGAGGGAGTGTGACATTGTGAACGATTTTTGTTAGGCCAACCTTCATCGTTCTTGTTGGTGGAAGTTATGTGTTGTTGTATTTTGCCACAATCTTGGGTATACGTTCGTTCATGATGACATTTTTCGAACAAGGCAAGGAGATTTCTATGGCCCATGGTCATTTGTTGCATTAAACAGTAGCGTTTATTTTTAGAAGACCAGTCGTGTATAGTGGTACTTACCAATAGTGTCAGCCGTTTATAAAGCCCACAAGCGTTACCACGGATACCGGACATAAAAGTCTCAACCAAGAACAGCTTTCTTGTTAAAAGATTGCTCACGTGACGGGGAAGTTCCAATCCACGCATCCACGCTCCAAACGTGAGCGGTCATTCTTCAATAAAGAGCTCTCTCTCTCTCTCTTCACTAATCGACAACTCTGGCATGCTGAGAAAACGCAGCAGAGCCCAGTAGAGTATTGTACAAATAAGGAGTGGGGGGGGACTGAGAGTGAGGAGAAATGTGAGTGTGAAAAGGAGGAAAATATGGAAGCAAGAGAGTAAAGCTTACCTTATAGGACAAGAGAAATAAAGAACAAGAAAAAATCGAAGAAATAAATGGAGGAAGAGGGAGAGGCTGCAGGAAGGAACAGCAAACAAGTGAGAATTGAAGAGATAGAGTAAAATAGCAAAAGGATGAAAAAAAGAAATGTGTACTGGGATTGTAGAGAGGCAAAAAAAATAAAAATACTAGAATGCAAAATAAAAGGCGGGAAAAATACAAATACAAAAAAGAGGAAGAACGAAAGAGAAGACTAATTAGAAACAAAAGCAGCCACACAGCCACGCACACCCTTCAGGTTTGACTTCATTATTGCGCAGCTGCCCATGAGCTCGTTCTTGTCCTCCTTCAGAAATTGCAAGATTCATTGAACGTAGTTGTTTGACAACTAGAATCTGCGTGTTTCTTTAGGCAAACAAACTTTTTTCACGAGAGTAAGTCGGAATTCACTTATCTGCATTTATCATCTCTAAATTGAGACGTTGGGTGTGTTTTTACATTGGGTACACCAGCCTTTTAATGGCGTTTTGGGGGTAAGTAGCTTAAAGAAGCAAATAACTGCGCTAACTTCGGTATTTACAAATGTACCTTTAATACACGTAAATGCGGCCTTTCGTAAAGAACTTATACTAGGGGCCCGAAAATTGAAAGAGTGACATAAAATTGACTTAGAACATTGTAGGGTTAACTGTTGAAATTCATCTTTGTTCGAACAACGAGACATGATAGTAAGGCTCTGCATATTTTAATTTTGAATCACCAGTGCATATGCGCTAAGTTTATTATCGCAACAAATGTTAATAATACAGCGAAGCAGAAATACGACAAACAAAAACCACCAACTTTAAACAGACAGTTTGCCTGTTGTTGACTCTTGTTGATTACACTTCGCTTAGTTATGACTTGCTGGCTCTGCGCTTGCAGCCATCAAAAGCACTCGATGTGCTTTATCGACCGACGAAAGGACAGTAGGAACGAAACGCGTCAACTGATGTGTATACGCTTCAGGAATGTGCATACCATACATAAATATTTGCGTGAGGTTTTCGCACCAATATCAAACTACAGATATAATGGGATATCATGAAAGAATCAGAATGGCTGACAACACAAAATAAGTGATTACGATGGAGTTCAATTTCTCTGAGCCTACCTCACTACTTGCTAGTTTTGAAAGCGATGGCAGTTCCGACTATAATGATAACGTCATCAATATGATATTGCTGAAGGCGTCAAGTACCCCTGTTTTGTAGAATACAAACAATGAATAACACTACACATGTGAGTACCACTATAGGATGCTTTAGCACTGTTGGTGTATCAGCTGGATTATTGAAATGATTGTTGTGCTAGCAGCTGCTAAAGTTATGAGAGCTGTTTCCCGAATGCACTAGGTAACACGAAATGTATACGATTTTATTTAACGTTTTAGGGTTGGGGCAGTTTCTGTCCTCCTACTAGGTATGTGTTTATTTGTAAAATTGCAGAAAGGGAGCTTAAAGAAATGCTTTCACGTGACAACCCAAAAAGGACCTCGACAAAAAATTACAGCTTATCCACGGACTGACTGATCATGAGTGGGGTGAAGTATTCGTCAGTCTGTCTGTGCTTCCGTCTGTCTGTTTGTTCGAGCTTCCGTCTATGCGTGCCACCATCCGTGTGTCCGTCAATGCGACCATCCTTGCGACCGTGCGTACGTGTGTCCATCCAACCGTCCGTTCGTCCATTTGTTCGTCCGTTTGTGCGTCCGTCTGTGCATCCATTCATCCATCCGTGCATCGGTCTGTCCGTCCATCTATCAATCCGTCCTTCCCTCGGTCTGTTCGTCTGCTTGTCTCTCGGTCCGTCCATGCGTCCGCCATTCCCTCCATCTAGTGAACACTCCAAGTACCGTCATCTCGCATCTATTCATTATATATTCATCACATATAGGTACCGCCACACAGCGGACATTCCAATGACTGAACGAGAGATGACTACCCACTACTACGACGATGACTTCCACTACTACTACTACTGCTACATACATCGTGGACGCACGACCCTCGACATCAGGAGCTTCGCCTCTAAAAATTTGTGCACTTTTGGGAGCGAAGCTCTTAAAGGTGTGGGTCTCTCCTTCTCTTGTTTGTTAGTGAAAGCTTTTAGTTCCACCTTAGCAAACTGCCCCCTACCTTGTCCCTGAAACATTTTACTACGTTCCATCTTCAATGCACCTCTTCATCGACCATAAACCAAATACTGTTGAAAACACCATACGTAAAATACAGTACGTAATATTTCGTCAAAAAAACCACTGCTTCACGACGTAAAGTCGCGTACAAACAACAATATAATAACGCCCGTGAACTCTTGCAAGTTTTTTGGAGTCTTATATATATGCTCAGCTACTCTGAGCATAATTATATGTTCGTGCTAAGTTATCGGGATCCCTTTTTATGCTATACAGGCTAAATTATTTATTGCCGTTGCACGTTAGAAAACAATTATATTTCGCTTTTAAAAATTATCACCTAACGTATTGTCACCTTGTCTGTTGTACGTGTAACGAAACTGATGCTGAACATGTTTCCTCTTCACAAAAGAAAAGACAAAATGATCTCATCCCATCCTCCCCCATCAACCAACTCTTTCTATAAAACTGTCAATGTGCCAGCATTCTGAAAATATGCCAGTTTTCTCTGACAACAATAGGTTTTCACGAATTCAAACATGATTTTACCATGTTCTCAAACAAATATCTAAGCATAGAAGTGACATATAACCTTCACACTATCTCCCTAAATAGATTAAGACCAAAAACGATTTACAATACTAAAACTACACATTATCAGATCATTTCATTTTTGAATGCATACCCATTCAAATCAAATTGGCCAATACAAACTCCGGTAGGTCATGTTTCAAAAACAAGTAAGGCAACTGTTTTTGCTCCTTTGAAGTGTACAATTGTTTTGCAATGAAAGTGAAAATTATGCAGTTTTGTATCTTCGTGTAATTTTCAAAACTTTTAAACCCAAACAATGTAAACATTGAATACTTTTTGTCCTAATGTGTATTTTACTGTTCATGTTTCGTTTATATAAGCTCTGCAATGAGCATTGTGCTTCATTTTTCCTAGTTTCCCTCTATTTTTCCTGGAGCATTGTGCTTTTTGTTGCTGCTAGCTGTCCGAAGTATGAGTCCGGAGTGAACGCTTTGTCAGAAGACGTACGTGTCTTTTTTGCCTTGCCTTGTGGACATATATTTCATGTTGTATGTGACTATGTCCAAAATAAAGTATTATATTATATTCTAAGTAGCCATTATGAAATGATGGCCGAGTAGCTGTATCCAGGTGTACTTGTAACTATTTCACTGTGGTCATTCCTGGTTTTGTGGACATCCCACTACGCCTTATCACCAATCCACCACTTCACTGACCATAAAGCCGTTTCAATCAAGGGGGAACCGGAGTGACGTATACCTACCACTTACGAATGAAAAAAAAAATTCTTGTATAAATATATACAGTGTTTGCCACGTATTTGATGATGTAGTATGCGATAGTGTAAGATGGTTCATGGTTTAGCGATAAAACCCTCTACCGCTTCGCCTCGCTCATCAGCAATCACTCTGTGGATAAGGTGTGATTTATTTTATATCATGCACCGGCAATTATGCCTATCGGCCAACGGCGGTAAGCCATGCTGATAGCAAGCCTTCGCGCCTCTCACAAATCTATAGACAGGTTGTCTTTGACATAGGCCTTCTATCACTTAGAAGTCTTCTCGCAGCCATCGCTGGCTTTCATTTTCCTTAGTACTGAAAGATAATCCACGTGCTATATGTTGTACGTACACTGAGCACGCAAAACAACAGGTTGTACGTAGTTAGTGTCTTTGGCTCACCGTCATCGCCTCACAGCCAGTTGTTGGGCTTGCTGTCGTCCTCTAGATTTTCAGTGAGCAATAAAATTCACTAAAGTTTTGTGGCGCACACTTCTTTATAGCTTTTTTGCTATCGACTCACAAGAAACGAATGTCTGAAAAGCTTGTTTGTTAATATTTCTAAGCTGTGCCTAATCCCCGCAGTCTGCGCCTCCATCATTGGTCCTCGTTCATTACAGAAAAAAGAGAATATCAAAAGTGAGCAATCTGTAGCATTAGCAACATACAACTGAACAATATCAGACACTCGTGGCAAACGCGTATGCTGTTTCTTGAAATGAACGAAACAGTGTATGGTGTACCGGAAATAAAAACATTGACGTGAAACCCTGAGATGCAACTTCATAAGACGGAAGACGAACAAATAACATTTCTACTACTTGTACTATTATTATGAATATAATATGTAATAATGTTAGCAAGGATATTATTATTATATGGGGCGTGACGCCCCGAAAGCACCATATGATCATGAGAGACGCCGTGCTGGAGGGTGCTGGGAATTTCGACGACCTGGAGCTGGATAACAACCACCCGAATCTGAGCACATGAGCCCACAACATTTCGCCTCCATCAAGTGGGCAGAAGGAGAGAGGAGAGAGAGAATTTGTATTGTAATAGAACGCAAGTATTTTCAATACTGTCCCGTGCATGTCAGCCTAAAGTAATGCACTATGAGTGATTTATGAAATAATCAAGAATCCCTCGACAAAGGCTCTATAGAATCATTCTCAGTTTGTATATATTTTCAACAAGAACAATGCATGCCTTTGAAATAAATAACGCAGATCTATGATTATAAAAAGAATAAGAGACGAAAGCATATACTCTAATGCAGGAGTCTCATAGTCACCTCCTCTTGCATGCCACAGCTACAAAATCTAGCACCTCACTAGCGTTAGGTTGGTTACGAAGATTGATGAGGGTTCCGCGGGTGGCAGTGGGAACATAATGTCAGCTAACGTTGCCATTAAAAAAAGGGCGTCGCGAATGCTTGAACTATGAGCCATTTCGAAAGGCTACTGAACGTCACGTTTCTGAAAAGAAAACACATCAACACTGATTGCGAGGGTAACTGCCACCAGTGAGCCAATCATGAAACGAAACATGGCTATTTCAGCAAGTGGTGGTCGCATGTGTCGCTTGGGCATGGGTCCTTGAAGACTTGATTGAAGCTTTTGACTTCGGTGTGACAATTGAACATAATATCATTATATATTGCTTAAGAGACTGCGGCGATGGCGTAGTGGTTAGAGCATCCGCCTCGCATGCAAGAGGTCCGTAGTTCAAATCCCGGCACCGCCCAGTTCCCAACCGGATTAAAAAAAAAATCCGCGTGTTGATGGAACTGCACTAAGAGGCCTGGGGTGCGGCCTCACCGACAAAACACCGCCGAGAACGCACTCCTTCACCACAGAAGAATTGGCCACCCTGGTGCAGTATCTGGCCACTACCTCCCACATGCTTACGTCAAATAGCTCACGGCCCTCAGTCCCCAGCAGCTGCGAAGCAACTGACCACGGCGGCGGTCAGATCTGCAACGCAGCAGAGGGTGCTAAGAATCTCTGGATCCGGACAGGCCGCCATTGAAACCTGAACTTGGCAACGTTTAACGCTAGAACCTTATCTAGTGAGGGAAGTCTAGCTGTACTATTCGAGAAGCTAGAGGGTGGTAAATGGGATATAATAGGGCTCAGTGAGGTTAAGAGGACAGATGAGGCCTATACGGTGCTACAGAATGGGCCAGTCCTTTGCTACAGGGGCCTGGCAGACAGAAGAGAACTGGGAGTGGGGTTCGTAATTCACAGAAACATAGCTGGCAACATAGAGGAATACTATAGCTTTAATGAAAGGGTGGTAGGTATCGTAATTAAACTGAATAAAAGATACAAGATGAAGGTAGTACAGGCTTACGCGCCTACATCCAGCCATGATGACACTTCAGTTGAAAGCTTCTATAAAGACGTGGAATCGGCAATGAGTAAGGTAAAAACACAGTATACTATAGTGATGGGCGACTTTAATGCAAAAGCAGGGAAGAAGCAGGCTGGAGACCAGGCAGTAGGAGATTATGGCATCGGCACTAGAAACGCCAGAGGAGAGCTACTAGTAGAATTCGCAGAACGCAATAATTTACGGATTTTGAATACCTTCTACCGAAAACGAGAAAACCGCAAGTGGACATGGAGGAGCCCTAATGGCGAAAATAAGAACGAAATAGACTTTATAATGAGTGCACACCCTGGAATCGTGCAGGATGTGGAAGTGATTGGCAAGGTACGATGCAGTGACCATAGAATGATACGGTCTCGAATTCACCTAGACTTGAAGAAGGAACGACAGAAACTTATACGCAAGAAGCCAATCAATCAGCTAGCACTGAGAGGGAAAGTACAGGAATTCAGAGTGTTGCTGCAGAACAGGTACTCGGCTCTTAGTGAGGAAACCAACCTTAGCGTAGATACAATGAATGATAATCTGACGAGTATCATTACGGAGTGTGCAGTGGAAGTTGGAGGCGGAGTAGTTAGACAGGACACTGGCAAGCTTTCCCAGGAAACGAAGAACCTAATTAAGAAGCGTCAAATCATGAAAGTGTCAAGTACAACAAACAAAATAGAACTGGCAGAGCTTTCGAAGTTGATTAATAGACGTAAGGTATGCGATGTAAGAAGGTATAACATGCAGAGAATTGAACACGCTCTGAAAAACGGAGGAAGTGTCAAAGCATTGAAGAGGAAACTTGGGATAGGCAAAAGTCGGATGTATGCAATAAGGGACAAAGAAGGCAAAATAACTACCAATATGGATAGGATAGTTAAAATAGCGGAGGAGTTTTACAGAGATCTGTACAGTAGCCGAGACAACCACGACCTTAATACTATAAGAACTAGCAGTAACCCAGATTACACCCCACCAGTAATGATAGAAGAAGTCAGAAAAGCTTTGGAGAGCATGGAAAGGGGCAAAGATGCTGGTGACGATCAGGTAACATCAGATCTGCTGAAAGATGGAGGACAGATTGTGTTAGAAAAACTAGCCACCCTGTTTACGAGGTGTCTCTTGACGGGAAGAGTACCAGAGTCTTGGAAGAACGCTAACATCATCTTAATACATAAGAAAGGAGATGACAAGGACTTGAAGAATTACAGGCCGATCAGCTTGCTCTCTGTAGTATACAAGCTATTTACAAAGGTAATTGCTAACAGAGTAAAGAAAACATTAGAATTCAATCAACCAAAGGAACAAGCAGGATTTCGAACAGGCTACTCAACAATTGACCACATTTATACTATCAATCAGGTAATAGAAAAATGCTCAGAGTATAACCAACCACTATACATAGCCTTCATAGATTACGAGAGGCGTTTGATTCAGTAGAAATATCAGCCGTCATGCAAACACTGCGGAATCAGGGTGTAGATGAAGTATATATAAACATTCTGGAAGAAATCTACAGGGGATCAACTGCTACCATAGTGCTTCATAAAGAAAGCAACAGAATACCAATCAAGAAGGGTGTAAGGCAGGGGGACACAATTTCCCCAATGCTATTTACCGCGTGCTTACAGGAGGTTTTCACAAGCCTAGAATGAGAACAGTTAGGGATAAGAGTCAATGGAGAATACCTTAGTAACCTGCGCTTCGCCGACGACATTGCATTACTGAGTAACTCGGGGGACGAATTGCAACTGATGATTATGGAGTTAGACAAGGAGAGCAGAAAGGTGGGTGTAAAATTAATCTGCAGAAAACTAAAGTAATGCACAACAACCTCGGAAAAGAGCAGCGCTTCGAGATAGGTAATAGTGCACTTGAAGTTGTAAAAGACTATGTCTACTTAGGGCAGGTAATAACCGCAGAGCCTAACCACGAGACCGAAGTAACTCGAAGAATAAGAAATGGGTGGAGCACATTCTACAAGCATCCTCAAATTATTACAGGTAGATTGCCACTATCCCTCAAGAGGAAGGTATATAACAGCTGTATCTTGCCGGTACTTAGCTACGGAGCAGAAACCTGGAGACTTACAAAGAGGGTTCAGCTTAAATTGAGGACGACGCAGCGAGCAATGGAAAGAGAAATGGTAGGTGTAACTTTAAGAGACAAGAAGAGAGCAGAGTGGATTAGGGAACAAACGGGGGTTAAGGATATCATAGCTGAAATCAAGAAGAAGAAATGGACATGGGCAGGGCATGTAGCGCGTAGACAGGATAACCGCTGGTCATTAAGGGTAACTGACTGGATTCCCAGAGAAGGGAAGCGGGTTAGGGGGAGACAGAAGGTTAGGTGGGCAGATGAGATTAAGAAGTTTGCGGGTGTAAATTGGCAGCAGCAAGCACAGGACCGGGTTAACTGGAGGAACATGGGAGAGGCCTTTGTCCTGCAGTGGACGTAGTCAGGCTGATGATGATGATGATATTGCTTAAACATGATAAGAAGACAGGCATCATTTTCAAGCACGCTCTTTAGAGGACCCCAAGCTTTTGGTAACTGTTCAGACATCGTATTTTCTCTCACATTACTCTCCGGGGCTGTCCACTATTTCAAATGATATGTCTCATTTGATGATGTGATTTTATTTGATTTTCACCATGGCAATCGATTGAGAGTGTGTCACAGGCAACACAAAGTATTGCGCGATCTCACCAAGTCTCCCGATACCCCTTAACTTCTTCGTCGCCGACCAATTCAGCAGCAATCGCTGACACAGTTGTTCAAAGATTTTACTGCTGTATCAGTGATGCACTGCTCTGCGAAAAAGAGTCAGCTAAATAGAAAAAAAAACAGTACGTACCTAACAATCATTTTATATAGTATTTGTTGGAGTTTAACGTCCAACAATGAATTACACGATTATGAGAGGTAGTGAAGGTTTTCGGAAATTTCTACCACCTGGGGTTCTTTAACATGCAAATCTAAGCACAAGGAAACACATAGGCCTCAAGCACTTCCACCTGCTTAGTAAATTGTTACGCCTGCGAGTCCACACCGAACGTCAATGCCTCTGCAAAGGCAATCTGTGTCGAGACCAGTGTATGAGCCCGCCTGACGCAATCGACTCAACGGCGTCATCAAGCGGCGGCGCCGGTCTGTCACGAAACGCACAGCGAGCTCCCTCAGCCCACGAACCCGTTGAAGCAAACCGCGCCTTCCAGTCTGGCGAGTCTTACGCAATGCGTGGGAACGTCACTCGTTCTTGGTGCAACCACGCGCAGCAATCGGCGCCTTCCAGTCTGGCGAGTCTTGCGCAATGCGTGGGAAGGTCGCTCGTCCTTGGTGCAACCACGCGCAGCGGCAGGTCCCCTCCCCCCCCCCCGGTGTAGGATTCTGATATTACGGCCAGCGTCGCTTCTATGTGGACGTTTGGTGACTCAAAGGATCGCCCCGGTGCCTTAAAAACAAGCCCTAAGGCGCGTCGCCAGCAGTAGACCTATGTGTCAGGGAAGACAGCTCGGCTCTTCGAGTCCCTAAGCTGTACGCCACAGTGCCGAGTTTGTAACGCCTCTATTTCTATGCTGTACATCAACCTTGCCTTAACTCACCGTTGTCTCGTCCGCTCGTCTATTGGCTCTGCGCAGAAGCAGTCGCGAGCTGAGTAACACGCGCTACCAAACGGCTGATGACAGTGTCGGTGGAGTTCGGAGCAGTGGCGCCTTTGAGACCTTGTAGGCGTCTCGGCTTCATAACAAAATACAGTAGGCACAAAGTCGAAATTACTGTTTCTCTTTGAAACGAAGTCAGCTCATTTCCTTACAAAAAGTTTAATGAGATAGCCACGAAGTTCACAATAGCTGTACATATTCAATACATGAAAATTCACTTCACCGTAATCTTGCAGATATTAAGAAGCTTTTATATAGGACACTGCCCTGCCTTGATTCGCTAAGTGAGCAAAGCATCTACTCAGAAAATTGTAAATGCCTAAAGCATAATTTTTCAGTGGCCAACTCAGAACTACGGGTCTAACAGGCCCCTCTTCGAGTTTCCTCGAGCCATAAATTGCTATTTTTTATCAATATAAGGAGCTTTTATATATCACATAAACTTCTTCGTACAAGGACAGTAAGCTTGGTTGTATGTCAGATTTTATACATTTGCTTTGAATGTTGTCGCATGGAAATGTGGTTGGCATCGAAATAAATACGGTTGCAGCAATGCCGGAAGAGTGAGGAGGGTCTGGTGTGGCCTGATTTTATGGCACTTCATCGAGCATAGCCTAGGTTTTAACAACCAACGTGAGTGAGAACCATAATAGCTTACAGCGCACTTTGAGGCACGGACAAAGAAGGGACACACAAAGGCAAGCGCTCACTAAAGAATGAATTTCACCTAGGAGGTACGTACGAGTGGGAATATTCAAAGTCGCCAATGTGAGAGGGTATGCTGTCGAAAGCGACCTTTGACCACGGTGAAACGTAACCAATCGCTCAACTCTAAAAAAGGCGCGTGAGGAAGTTAGTTCTCCGAAAGACTAATAACATATTTGTTGGTAGCGGTAGGAAACTTATTGATCACCTTTTTTTTTTCTTCGAATACCTCAACCATAAATATACACCTTTTTTTTCCTGATAGAATGGCTGCACTCCTCTGTCTGGTGACTGTCCTGGAATTGCTGAACCGTCAAGTAGGGTAAAAGGTTGAACATAGAAGAAAAACATTGAAGCAAACAAAAGCGATTAGCAAACCTTCTCTAACGCTTTCGAGAAAATAGTAATCATACTTGGATCAGTGAGCTCCCTCGCATGTTTTTCTTAACATTGAGAAAATGATTACGGGTCATCATGGTCAAAAGACGCTTTCGACAGCATGCACTCGGCCTGGGAAATTCTGAATATTCAGAACCGCATGTTCTTTCGAAATAAAATTCATCTTTTAGTCAGCGCTGGTGATCGTGTGCATTTTATTCATCCGTGCATCAGAATGCACTGCTGGTATGAATCTTCAACAACCAGCCTCGTCAAAAATCTTAACTTTTAGAACCTTTGGCTTATTGTATCGAGTGCGCTAAAACGAGCCCCTCGCTATGAATGAACGAAGTGGAAAAAATTGTTCAGGGACTCGTTTTTTTACGAATGTTTTCTTACGACGGGGCTTCCGAATGCCGCAAAGTACTGCGAACAAAGCGAAGCTTGTGAAAGCTTTCACTATGGTTTTTTGTCGCTTCCAAAGAAATGGCAGTTTGTTTAGGCAGCCTTTAAACTCATTTCTCTTTATACAATTACACCGAATTGAGGATATTTCCTCAACTGAAATATTTTATAACAGATATTTTGTCCACTATTCAAAATGCTCTACCAGTTGTGAGGCATGAAGTCGCATTCCTCCTACGTTCGCAGATAAGTTTTCGTTCGGGCTTTTCAGAAAATTTGATTCAGTATGCTAATATTTAATTACACTGTCGTTCATTCTGAACATGGAAGGTACGAGTGTCGACGCCTTTGCGGGAAGGGAACCAAAAGATGTGTTTCAATAAGAGGCAGTTTAGCTAGTTGGTTGGTATTCATGATAACTTTAGAGGGCATTTATGGTGCCTTGACTGTTTTCTTCGGACCTTGTTTATATGCTTCTCTTTTTTAGCATTAAAAAGAGTATTGTGGTCGCTGATTTCTCCAGAGCGTTTCTATTGATGGCTGCTGTTTGCATTAAGAAGAGGTTTTGTTCTTTCGTCCAGAGTACAATAAAATGCAATCACCGTGCGTATGTCCCAAAGCCGAGTACCTCCTTTCCCCAATGTAAAGCTACACATGGCTAGGTGATGGATTCTGTTCGAACCTTCCGTTAGTACGTGTGCGTCGTGACTCTACGAAATAACGCCTACCTAAACAAATGCCGCTTCAGGTATCATTCATCTATACGCACGCAGTCCTATGTATTAGAAATTCTTGGCGCAAATTTCAAATATTGAACTTCTTTGAATATGTTTATCACTGATGCCCGCCGCATAAGTCACACAATGCAGCTTGAAGATTACAATACTGCCTAATGAATTAGACAATATAACAAATGATGTTGTGCCTTCAAGTACTACAGAATACAACGATCACAAAGTTCACGTTGGGGGCTTCATCATTTTTTAAACAAACGTTTACAAGTGCATAGCATATTCATATGTCATTCGATCAAATTCTTATAAAAAATTTATGCTTCTGTGTATATGTACTTCCGTAAGTCACAAATCTTTATGTAAACATGTCTTTTTACGGCTCGCAAGCTTTGAATGTTGACGTGATAACAATCGTCGGTCTTTTTTTTTCAGCATAGACTATTTATGTCGTACTGATGTGACGGTGTCTGTATGGGTTGTGTATTCGTGTAGACATATTGCTACTATGTCCTTGGTTGAGAGAAAGTACCAGAGGTGACAACGTGTTTCAAAAATGTTTCAAGCAACATATATATGACTGCGCTATTTAAGTATATCCATGCTGTAACCACGTTAGGTGGGAAAAATTGAAATGACAGCACACAAGATGATCATGGCGTGGAGCACCCTCACCTAGACCAGGCATGACATCATTAGATGCCAACTCCCCAAATAAGAAGTACGAATGACGCATGTTGTCATGGCCCATGAAAGCGCTGACTACGCTAAACTGGGAAAATGAAAACTTCATCTGTTAATTGGTCTTCTTCATTTGACCAAGTGGGTGCTGCCCTAATCATTTGAAATTGTCAATCTAAAATGCGTGAAAGCACTTGTCAATAATGGCGGGACGAATCTTAGCCTCTGGTTAGGATTGGTAACAATGCCCTGCTGTGGTGGTTAGTGTGTAAGGTACTCGGCTGCTGTCCCACAGGTCGCGGGATTAAAACCTAGCTGCGGCGGCTGTATTTTTGATGGTGGTGAAAATGCTGTCGGCGCGTGTGCTCATATTTGGGTGCACGTTAAATGACCCCAGGAGGTCTATATTTCCGCAGCTCTTCACTATGGCTTCTTTCCTAATCATATGGTTGTATTGGGTAGTTAAACCTCTCATATCAACCAGTAAATCGAGAGTTGGTAACGATGAAAGGGTTGTGTATCAATAAGCGTCTCGGTATTTAGGTCAAAGATACCCTGCTGAAGAAGATGCGCTATCACTCGTAGTGTTGTGAAGCCAGCGCACCGATCTGGCAGAAGGTAGCTGTGATAATTTATGTGCTCAAGCTTTCACATACCTTGAAAACGGTATCACAGTGGTACGACGTCAAAGTCGCAAAGCAGAGGCGGCCCTATATGTTGCATGTGTGAAAAGCGTGCTTTACGAAATCGATTGAGCATGCGGAAACATGTATATGATGGTTTTACTGGAAGCTGCGTTATCCATAGCCGTAGCAAGCATGCGAGAATGAGAAACGCGCATGATTAAAATGACTCTGAATATTTCTTAGCTGGTCATTATATAGCCGGTTAGGAAGGCACCCCTGACACAAGCAGCACTTCTGTCATTGTTAAGGGCAAAACGTTGATTACGTTATTGAAGCAAATCGCACGGCATATCAAGGATGAGGTTGTGTAAGCGTGTTATCTCTAAAACTTACTAATAACGAGATGGATTTGTATGAATTGTGTGTCAAGAAGTAGGAGTATACGTGAAAATTTTACAATAAATGTTGTTGAAAGTTCAACGCTTGTCATCGGCATTCCTATGTGGTGGTGGTGGTGGTGTTGCAGCAGGCGGGGTTAGCCTGGCCTGTATGGCCGGCAATTGTTCCGCCTGAGCATCTACTGAATTCGGAAATTGTCACCACGTGTCAGACAGCGCAGTGTCTCGCAGGAAGACCAATGAAATTCGTTGCACGTTCCTCCTAGTTACCGCGGGTCCTTCAGGAAATATGACGTCATAAACTGTCCGGTGCCTATGGCAGCCTTTTCGCAAGGTGTGGATCATCACCGCTCTTTGCACATCAAACTGTTGGCAAAGCCAAATGAAATGTTCAATATCCCTGATGTCACCGCAGAAGGCACAGAACGGGGAAGCGTATCTCCCAGTCTTGAATGACCCGGCCGGGGTGTATGCGGAGCCGGTACTTATGCGGCACAACAGCGTCACTTGTTCACAGAAGTTAATGAATTATACATTCTTGGTGTGGAAACATGTAGATCGCCTTGAAATGATTGCGTATCACATCTTTGTTGTTCTGGTAAGTCTTGGGAGTTCTTAGTTTTTTACAGATGTACGTGCTTCACATGCAAGGGCATCAGCCTTTTCATTGCTTTCCATGCCAACGTGGAATGGGATCCATTGCAACTTTATATTAAAACTCTTGCCATGTAGGTATTTGATTAGTGCCAGAAATTGCCTATTGAACTTTTCTTGAGGTAGACCACGATGCAGACTTTGTAGCGCCGATTTGGGGTCCGTCAGCACTACATCTCGTGCAGAAAAGGATCGCAATTTTCGCAAAGATTGCAGTGCTTTCTACCGTTGTGGACGAAACCACGCGACCCAGGCTGCCCGATCATGACACGCCAAGAAGGGTATGCAGAAAGCCGCTGAGCAGCTATCTGTTTGTGTGCACACTGATCCGTCAGTGTACACTTGTATGTGGCTGCGGTACATTGTGCTCAAGTGGTCCAGCGCAAGAAATTTTGCTTCCGCGGTTGAAATGGTGCGCTTCGTAGACAAATTGGGTACGCTGAAGTTACACGCAACATCCAGGAAAGACCAAGGCGGGCTCATAGGGCGCCGTTTACGCAGTTTCAAGCCTATACATAGAATTGTGTTTAGTGCCGCGTTGAAATGTGAGCCAGTTCTTTCTCTTGCTCTTAGCTGCCAGAGAAGCGCCGTGCCTGCGAAGGACTCGCCCAGTCTTGACAGCTGCGTCCATAAGGCCTGAGATGCCAAAAGGCGGAGCGGAAGAGACTCGGCTTCATTGATGACCTTCGTGTTTGAAGCCGCCTGAGGGAATCCCATCGCCAAGCGTCATTCCTATTCCTCACGTGTCTAGTGTGTTTTTGCGCTGGATTGTGCCAGAACTATGCACCGACAAGTCCAACTCGCCATTTTAAGCCAGCTGAAGACTCTAATGCTCTGACATGGTTGTCATACCACATCTCGGGGCACTTCATGAGACCTCGCGAAATGGGACTTCACGCCCTGAGTCACGCTTACTGTCGAAATGGAACCATGAGAGACGCCATGACACAAAACCATTCGTATGAAGGCGTCATCTCTTCGTCAAACATCATCACTTTGTCAAAAGCATACAGATCTCGATGAGCAAATGGGGGCAGAAGTACAACGGCATGACTGGGAATACCGAAAGAAAGATATAGTCTCCATAAAACAAAGGTCTTACTCACGCGCACAGTGGACGTGAAGCTATCTGTCAGCTTAGTGCATAAATGACTTCGTCCTATACTATCATGTGGAAATCACTTTATGAAACGAGACGGCCTTGTACGCTGTCGTTGTTGTTTGGCGTAATGCACGCGTAAGGAGGCAAAGCATAGGCATCTGAGCGCGCGCTTGCCCCAGAGAGGTGTCTTTTTGCGAGTAATGATGAAGACATCTAGTGGGGCGCAATCTAAATATTACCACGTGTAAAAATGTAGAAAAAGAGGAAGGAAGAAAAATAAAGTAAAAGAGAAAAAATACGACAAAAATTATAAGTATATAGAAATCAAGACAAAAAAAGAAAACAGACAGAACAATGTGGAAGAGCCATTGAAATAAATAAAAAAAACACGGAGAAGCGAAAAAATGTTGCCAAGCTCCGCACTTCGTTCAAGCTTGGCACGACCAGTGCGAGGATGTCTTATTGTTTTATTGTTTTGACGTATGTTCATAGGGCCCAGAAAAACGACTAGTCTGACGAATATCACCTTGAGGCCCCCAATGCGGCAACCAGGTTTTCGTGCATACTGAAGGAAAAAAATGCATATTTTTCAGTCGAGATCTAGCTTTCAGTCGTCCTGAAGATCAGGAATGATATGTTTTTTTTTAAATCTGACGTCAAATAGCCTTACTAAAAGATTCAAATATCAGATATCGCAAATATATTTTGTTATTGGCAACGTTGGCAGGCATTTTTTGACCTTCCCCATCTTCTCATCAATCTTCTTAACTTCGCTGTCCCTTGCGAGAGGCTAAGCTTTGTTACGGTGACACACAGGGTGAGGTGAGTGTTAGACGACTGACTTAGAGGATACGCTTTCGAGGGTTCTGCTTTTAGCGTGAGCCTAACGGACACGATTGTCGGTATCGCAAAAGTTCTATCTTCTGTGGTGGAGGCGTCCTTGTTTATTATTGAGCACAATTTTTTAGTCAATATTGGCCCAATAGCGACCTTATTACGGCAACAGCATCGCCTTTTCAACACTGTACAACCGTTCAAAAAGTGAAAGTATTAATTTACGGTGAGTTTCAAGTATTTCTTCTTCATCTGAATGCTTCCGTCACACAGTAGCTTTTAAACTTAGACAGCGAAATTTTCTTACAATGACCAATAGGTTCCTAGATGCTGTACGAAGAAACTTATATAAAGATAAATAAGAATTAACACGAAAAACACAGCGCTGTACAAAGTTTTTCACTGAAGGCCGTGTTCTGTAAGGTAACTTTGTTTTTGTAATTCCATTTGCCAAATCTTCAATATACGATCCACACACGGCACGTTACTATAAACAGAAAACCTGAGCTCCTGTCCGAGAAAGTGGATATGTTTAAAAAATTCATAAAGTATTTCGTGCAAATATATGGACAGTTTTCTTTTTTCTAGAGCCGAAGTTACCTTGTGAAATTTTGTTGTTTTCCCCCAATATATTTTTACTTTAAACTATGTGTATTGTTTTATATATATTTAGTCTTTTTCACCTCTCGCACTGTTATGTTGCATAGCGACGCCTGGCTATCCCCCTGTATCAGCTCTTTCTGGCTTCGCGGATTCCGTATGTACAAAGAACGGCGTCACTTGAGGCTTAAACAGCTGCCCTCGACAAATGGCTGATTATGACGTACACATAAGGGCTATGATCATTTATGTAGCATTTTAACCTGATAAACAACAAATACGAATTGACAAAAAGTTTAAAATTTCTTACTTTGTAAACAGAGGTGACGCACATGCGTAACAGTTCTATCTCCTCAAAGAGCGCCCTTGCGTTTGACCGGATAACTTTGTAGAAGTCAGTGTGTCAAGGGAGCACAAGAATTGGGTTAAAAACTTCGCCGAATGGGGTTCTCAAAATCGTAACGCAACGACGTCAATTACGTCAAACGCACGTTCATGAATTTATTAGTGCAGTGCAGTTATTGGTGAATTTATTAGTGCATAATTTTTTATGCCGGCACAAAGGTGCCACTATCTGGATTTAGTCATGCAATAGCTTAAATTTCAGCCACACGCGATGCAGAATGCGGTCTAATTTTTTATTTTGTGGCATGGTGAGGTAAGTGTGGTCAAGCTAGTCAACATACTTCAGTGTATCTTTTAGACTATGCAATGAACAGTCCAGCAGGAGTAGGTAGGAAGACTGCTAAAATCGCAGAATGGAGGATTGTTTCGTACTGCCTAGGTAGAATCAGGTAGAATAAACTATGCACAGAAGTAAATTCCCGTCCACATTAAACTTTTCTTTATTCAACTGCTTCTTTAGTTTTTGCATTCCATTCGTCAGCCACTCACGCCATGGGAGCGCGATGACGTATGCTGAGCGGTACGTTCACTTTGAATCGTGGGTACCGTGGGTACTGTTTGAAGTTGGCTGTACTAGAGGCCTAGCTTGTCCCCACAAAGTTCCGAACTGCCAATGTTGCCTGGTAACATAAAAAACAGTTTAAAACTGACTCAAAATCATAACCACAGGCTAAATACTGGTGATACTGGCTGCGCTATCCAAAAGAACCTTTTATTTGCATTTAGTAAAAAACACAAAAAATAGCGACTCACAGGCACCATAAAATCTGATAAGCCCTATGTTAAGCTTTAATTCATGCTCATTAGGTTATGTTGCCCGACAGAAACGCATGGAGCAAAATAGCTATCAGCCTAAAATACGGTTTTCATTCATCAAGGACGACGATTATGATGACATTGATCATCGACGCTTTGAAGCAGAACTGTAGAAGAGCTATATACTATAGCTTCAACCATGCAACACTGATGTCATTAATCAAAACGTTGTACATCAGCATCACCATGCTGATGGGGGCGATAAAAAACGACGAAGATAAAGATGTTGAAGTGCATTCGTCATAAAGCATTGTCCGCAAAAGTAACAATGAAGGTTATTATGCCGGTAATGTATGCGTGAAACTGAGGATTATGGAGGAGTTAATCATAAGTGCGAATAATTAAATGTCTAATGCACGCAAATACAGCTGCTGGCAACCAAAGCTCTTATGTTCGATGAGTGAACGTGATGGAGGCATTGCAGCTGAATTTAAAAACTTTAGAAGCAAATACATTTCTTTCAGACGTACAGGAATTCTTTAGTTCTTTTTATTCCGGAACATTATCTGGTGAGGGCTATACATGTTTTGATCATAAAAAAACACTCTTCAAAGCTTCCAGAAAAGTGAATTCATAAATTTTATTTTTCACTTAAACATATAGAAGTGTTCATTTTCTGATAATGCTTCTTTGAATGTGTGCTGAACAAAGTACTTACACGGCTGTACTAGCCTTGTAAGACAATATGTTGAGCATCGTAATTTCTTGCCTTACTTCACATCTCAGCGGGTACTCCAGCTTACCCACAAGCAAATGCGTTCACATAATTCATGGGAAACGTTTTGCAAGGCGGTATTTGACCTGGTGTCTCTTTTGAGAAAGTATATCGTTTTCTATGTATCTTGTTAAGCTGTTAAAAATGATTTTCTTCATTTAGTGATAACAAATCAGCACTAATTTATTTCACGCTCGATGAGCACACTACATTGGGTACTGGGACCTCCCGCAGTACATTTACACAAAAACACTAACGTAAGTCTTTATTCTTTACGCAGTTGACCAAATCGTTTCCTTTGTGAGCAAGTCCCAGAAAAAAAAGGCTGTTGAGAATGAACTTTACCGTACGATTCATAGCCCTTACCTTTTTTCTGATGAGGTGAGAATCTACTTTCTTAGCATGTTCTTAAAACTTAAGAGCTTGTGGTGACGTGTGAACTCATATACTGGTGAAGTCTTGGCCTTGCTAAGCTGATCACACGACAAGTGTGGTCAGAGATATAAACGCGACAGTGTTAAAGAGCTCGTTTTGCAGATATTTCTGCGTCGGTGTGAGCGGGTGCTTGGACGTCGCTGGTTCTGAGCAAAAAATCATCATCTCATGCATTACCAAAAATCAAGAAACGGGCAAATAAAATAAATATTAAAAAATTCCGGCTCCAACTGATGATCCAAACTAGTCGTACACGTGGCAAAGAGGTGCTCTACCACACAGCAATGCCTCTTTTTTTTTGCTTTCTTAGACAGTATTTATATCATATATATTATACATATCATGCCAAATACATGACGCTTTTCGAAAAATGTGCAATCACTGTTACAAACCAATCCCATCCCGCACTTGTTCTACAATAGTAACTGTGAAATACACTTCATGAAATCTTGATACCAGTCCGGCTAAAACGACAGTTCCTATAAAAGTCTAACAGCTTCACAATTTTTTACAAAATGGAATTGTGAAGATACCGTTGGTTAATAATAACTGTCGGAGTTTACCGTCGCAATACCACCTTATCAGTACGAGAGACGCCGCAGTGGAGGGCTCCAGAAATCGCACCCGTCTGGCCCTCTTTATCGCTAACCTAAATGTAAGCGCATAGGCCAGAAGCATATTTGCCTCCATCGATAATGTGGCCACCGCGGTCGAAATTTCATAACGCGAAGACACCATAGGTTCCGCATGCTTGTCTAACAGGCGAGATTTTCATAGACTATGCAAGCCCATCAACACGAGGACGTCACGTATGCAATGAGGATTTATTTTCCGTTGTTTTTTTAATAGCTTTCTTAAGGACGTTCTACAAGAGGATAGCTTCCTTGGAACTAATAGACCAATGCTGTACAATTTTGTAACGTCACAGATGCTGCAATTAATTCAGGATACAAAGATACCATTGGTGTTCAACCAGGTTTCTACAGGTATTGTTTCTGTATGCACTGTTTAGAAAAAAGCACTGGTTATTGGCAAAATAACCAATTTCATCAAACGTAGAAGAATGTCATTCTCACTTAACGTATTATATTGCGAGCAAGCAACACTGGGGCTGAAAATATGATATCCAGTTGATTGTAGAATAGATATTTCTTTGTGCTAGCAAACAAATATTTTTTAGAGTATCTGGCTGACAGAAAACTCACTGATTCATATATTTTGCGCATGAATCTTTCCAACTACAAGTTGATGCAAATTTAGTCGGTATCACTCAATTTGGTAAAACATCCGCGCGATTCACTTGCAACTATGTTATAAGCAGTCGATGAGCCCAGCACCAAAAAGAGAAAGGAAACAAAAATTGACACTGGTTGCCTAGTAAAGAGGCTTACCAACCCAAGACGACCTGCCAAACTAATCTAAAAATATTGCCTGACCTCACTGGTTTTGATGTTGAGTAGAAAATTAAGGTAGTAAGTACGCGTTGAAACTTGTGTATGTAAAACATTGAACAACTAATTATTTGCAGTATGTAGGATACTTCTGTTGCCAGAGGCAGGTTGCAGGCTTTAGTCTTCCAAACAGGCTCAACACGGCACCAACGCACACAAGAAGACTGAAAACCCGGAATAAACAATCTCCGCAGAGTGGCGGACAATGGAGTATACGCAGCGAAACAACTGCAGGAAGGAAAGCCGGCGCGAAACATAACCACTGGAAATCAAACTCACACACAACTCGCCGTAAAATACGAGCCATCGACTCGAGTTAGCCGACGCCTACAAACCGCCGTGGCCTCAGCTACAGCACGCACGGAGGAAAGCCCCATTGTGCCTAGCGCGACAGACACCACATCCCATCACTTGCCGGCCACCGAAAATCCCCCGGGCTCGTCTCCAACTCTTTCTTATCTGCGAGCCACTTTTTCACTCCCTGTGGCTTTTTCTGGATGCTGACGCTCGTCCCAGGCATATGCAACGCGCATGTGTTTTCCTCGCCCTGCGTCCACCGTGCGTGCTGCAGATAAGAAACCGTCGGCCCGAAGCTCTCCATTAAAGAGAGTGGTTATGTGAAATAAACGTCTGGGCATACGCTGTAAGGTGGGTTTATGTTCTCTTCAATAACAAGCGCTTTATCTATATCCTTCCTATGGAACCCACAGGTATTTTGGTGGCACACAATACCAATCAATAGCCTGAAAACCAATCGGCTTATGCGTCCATGACCAAAACCACAGTTCCAAGCTTCTAGCAAAGTTCAGTTGTGCCCCTGAAAATTTTCTGAATTACTTGATTGTTCACACCACCATTTTTATACCAGAAAGATCTATACAAAAGAACGTTAGGTTATCCGTCTAAGCAACATCTTTACTTCATTCTCACAAACACTGAAACTTTAAACGTTGAAAGATCAAATCACTTTTAGCCACAGTGGCTTCAATTAAAGTGCATGAAGCCTAGGGGTCAAGCAATGGTGTCAAACTGTGCTACAACGATTGTTACAGCCGTGTAATTGTAAATGATCACGTATAAACCTCTGTTCATTTAGTTGACTGTGAAAAACCACTGTGCGTTGTGGACAGCCACACCTCTGCTTGGAAATGGCGGGAAAATAACCTTCATGGCTTTTAAGCACATCCGAGCAACACTAGGTGTTCAAAATTGAGCTGCATAGCTTTCTTAAAAATCAGCACTGGGAAGAACATCAAAACCACCTCTGTCATTCAATTACCAAGATTTATTAATGACTGTATTGATTGTACCAAGCGGGTATATTTTGTATTTAAAACTTCGAGGCAGTCGCATATCTACGCAATTACAATTGGAAGAATTCTCCCAGCCGGTCTGTGCTCCGAGATATCCAGTGGGAAAGTTTGTTTGTGTTTCGCTGGATTAGTTTGGCTGCCAGGGCTTTAGCACAGCTGAATTGCGTACGAAAACGTGTGTAGCAGATGTAAGCTGCAGTGACGCATAAGGAGTTTTCGATTCGTGTAGGCATTGGACACGCATGTGGACACTTGGTGTATCTGCTGGAAGATGTATTCTTTTAAATTCAGAGACATAGTCTCCGGTTGGTTGCACGGGTGTTTTGGATGGGAGAATGAAAAAAAAAACCCATGACGTGTAGGGTACTGCCGTAGGTTAATTTTGAAGGCAGCTCTAATACGAAGCAAGATTGGCGTTAGTTGGATTGCCCATCTTCATTGCTGATACATGTGCCATGAGGGAGGACTTGAAGAGGCTTGGAGAATTGCTCAACCAGTGCCCTTGTTTGTAGTTTGTAAGAGATAGTGTGGCTGCGTCTCATTCCGGAAAGCTTGAGGAGTTCGTTGAAAAGCGGCGAATAAAACTGATGAGAGCGATCGGTAACTATAGCAGATGGGCAGCCGGACCTTACAACCTATGTTGACACTAAGGCTGCGGCAATTGCGGACGCCGATATGTCAGTGATTGGCGTAGCGTTTGGCCCTGATTAGCAGTCGGTGCACGTCAGTATGTAGCTGTAGTCCTTGGAGGTGGAAGAGATCTGACCAGATACAAGTGATCGATGTCAGAACGCGCGTCCAGCGGCAGGAGGCACTTCGTAGGAAGGACGTGATGACGCATAATTTATGGACGTTGATGCGGTTGGTAACGGCGCACCAGTCAGAAACTGGCGCGTTTAGTTATTACGAAACATAGCGCCTAAAAATTAGCAACTGTGTCGCAAGAATTTAGGGATGTGACAAGCTTTGTACAACATCGATGAGGCGTCTGTGAAGTGGGGCGACGTTAAAAGGTTGGGGTGGGTCGGTATAAGCTAAATATGAAATATTCTCAACATCTAACAGGGGAGTTCACATGAACGGTTAGTCTTGTTCCTGCAGCAGCAAGCGTTGTTTAAAAAAAGTCACAGTTTTGCCACCACGGTGAAGCAATCAATGCGATAGCAACAAGTTGGAAGGTCACGTGCGTATTGTTGGAAGATCACGTGCATACTGGAAAGCAGATCGAAACGTACTCCGCTTTTCTCACACATAAATGACGCGCGAAACGTACTCACAGGTACACATGAACATAAATAGGCGTATCAGTTGTTACTTCTCTGTGTCTGAAAAGCGCATCATTTTTGCAAAGGAAGGCTGTGCAATGATTACAGTGACCTTTGTGCGCCCCGTAACTACAACAGAATTGCTCCACTACAAGCCCAACGCCAGCCAAGATGTATGATCCCTACCCCACGGGAGATAAAGGCACGCGAGAGATCGTTCACTCCCCTTCACTCGGCGGGACAAAGTACGTGTGAAAGATGAGAACCGCCACGCGCTTATTGCGCTATTTTGCTGATATTGCTGCAATGTTACACTTGCATAGGACCTTTTTCCAATACAGCGCGTAGACATGACGTGGCGTTGTGGTCGAACACCTGAGTGCTACGCGAAATGCTTGGCGTGGTTCCTGCTGAGACCAATAGAGTTATTGTTTAAATTTGTTAGGTCAGCGCTGCTGAAGTCATCTTTTTCTTTACGATCTCGTATTTAAACACTTCGTGAGATCCTTCATACCATGGGAATCAATGTCAAGCGAAACATGCGGAAGGAATAAGACTGCGGTGTAAATTTTTCGTTATGCAAAACATTTCGAAATGACCATAAGCCTAAGTGCCACTTTTATGCGTAAATTTATGTACATACGACCACCCCGCATGTCGTCTGGTAGGCGCCTCCATCGGCTAGTTGCGGCAACCAGTTCCGCGCGGGAGCAGTGACCGCTGTGGTCAGCGCTCGTTTGCCGCCTGCTACAGTTTCCGCCGTGCTTGTGAAATACGGGCATTATGTTGTACGTGTTTGGAGTGAAAAAAAGCTGGCCTCATACGTGAAAGATTTTCGCCTAAGTAATGTCATGACAAGCCAGACATATACATTCGAATTTTTTACGCTCCTATTGTATTTTGGTCTATCTACCCTTCTTACCCTCCTATACATATTTTGGTATATCTACCCCAAAAGAAACAGGCGGTCACGGGAGCATCCAGACGTATCCTAGTAGACAGATGCGTACTTAGATAGATAGATAGATAGATAGATAAATAGATAGATAGATACATAGACAGATTCAAAGTGCATACAGTCCGCTAAGAAAGCTCCTCAAATAAATGTCCACACATTGTACGGAGATGTTTTTCGCTGGTGTTATCGTAAGCGGGTAATATATTGATTACTTTTCAGTGTATCTAATAAAGCCGTTGAGCAGCGTTGAAACGATGCGAATAAACTGACATGCTTGAACGCGTACACCAGTCGTCTGTGGAAGCCAAAAGCTTCAGAATTGTTCATAAGCGCTGTCTTTGCTTCTTTTGTATACAAGTGCATCTCGCATAACTAGTGAACGCTTGTGCCTTTGTGTATCATTGATACATGTCAGGAAGAAATTTAGTAGATCTGAGCCTTATGCTTCTGAATTTTTCAGTCCTGATTGGCAGACTTCGAGCAAGCTTACAGTACAAGCGGGGAAAATATTATTCGGCGACAACAAATGCTGGAAATATGTAAGTATAATATTGAATGGGGATGTACCTCGAATTCAATTTCTGATGCATTTCACACATCGCATCGAACGGTTAACTAGCGTTCAACGAAAAATAGTAGTCAATACGGTAATCGTGTGGAGATGAGTGTACGAGCCCCACCGCGGTGGTCCAGTGGCTAAGGTACTCGGTTGCTGACCCGCAGGTCGTGGGATCGAATCCCGGCTGCAGCGGCTATATTTCCGATGGAGACGAAAACGTTGTAGGCCCGTGTGCTTTGATTTGGGTGCAACATAAATAACTCCAGCAGGTGGTCTAAATTTCCGGAGCCCTCTACTACGGTGTCTCTGATAATCATAAGGTGGTTTTGTGACGTTAATCTCCACATGTCGATCGATTGGAGATGATTGTACGCAAACAAGTGTTTGCGCTTGCTTTCAAGTTGCTGAACGAGCCAACAGGAACAGCATGCGCTACAATCAACAGTGGATTCTCGTATCTTGGCGCATGCCATCAAAGAAAAATCTTTGGTTCAATAAGGTTACCTGAAGCAAAAAACTTCTAGTGAAGCTTGTAGAAACTATCTTGCAAATATACTTCAAGCAATACCGTCGACATTCGCATTTGATGCGACGGTAATGGATACTTGCCAAAAGAAAGGTACCAGCATGCAGTGCTAGAAAGCTTTGGCGTACTGTTGGTAATTGGGCCGGCACTGTGTGAGAGCTTTATTTTGATGATATACAGCGAAATTGAATACCGAATTAGCGCTAGAATATTTATGCAGACCAATGACAGATATCAACTACGCCATCGGCCTGGTCATTATGTTTGTGCAACTCGCAGGCAAGTGAAGCCAAACGGCTCGCATCTTTGCGTGCAAGCAAAGGTTATAAGAAAACATGTTACTGAAAATTCTAATACAAGTTAAACATCAACGGTAATTAGAGAAGCTACTTTGTTGATCATATAAATTTTGTCTGGGCCCCATGGAACCAAAAAAATGTGGAAACTTCGTGACACAGCATTTTTTTTCTACGAGAAGTGAAAATTGCACTTTATTTCCAATTTCCAAGAATATAGCGCAGGAAATAGTTGTTTTCAAGAACGCCTTCAACAGGGCTTGCGTTTACGTGCATACATCCGTGGTTTACGATGTACAGAACCGAGTTTGCGAACACAGTAATCGCTTTGTTTCTTGGAGTCGTGAGTCTGGTCCGGAAGCCTACAGCACAGCGCTATTCAAAACACTGAATGATGTGATGAATTTGACCGAAACACAATTGAAACCAGCACCTTTGGCAACCACTGAGAACCACTTGCGAGTTCCATCCTTTAGAACCACTCGTCCGAATGGGCCAGGCCTTTTACAAGGAAGAAATCGATAAAGCATTTGGCAGCATTGTGGCAAAGCAGCTGTTCTGCTTCAGAGCGGTGCTTAAGCTTTCAATAAGTACGACCACAAATATCTAGAAAGTATAGCGCGCGTGCTTCTGACGTTCATTTCAATAGTTTATTTATAGTAAAATCATCAGAGTTGTCACCATGTTAACATTCAGCTTTCGTGCAGAAGAACTTAATCCAGCTTTCTGTAATGCTTATTGTGCGAGCTTTGGAACTGCATGAACATCTTAATAGAACCTCGTTGTGCCATGCGTCACGTTTTTAATGAATACACTGGTTCCAAATATTTGATCGCGTCATGACTTTCCAAGAACATGTGGAATATTTCTTGGGCATCGTTCTATGTGCTCCATGCCCTTTTCCTGGTGAGTTTTTCGAGAGCGCCAATTGCTTGTTCTCAAATGAGCGTGGGTATGTTGAGGATGTATAAACCGAAAGTTCTGGTGGGTGTATGTCTTTAGGACATCAGCGTGACCACAATGTGCATCATCGTGAACCTGGCGTAGATGTCGGAGCGGAGCTGTCGAGGAGAAACAGGCAGCCACTTTAGGCCACTGGAGTTGTATCTGTGGCGGTAGAGCAGGTGATCTCAAACGGTGAAGTGTTGGGCTTGGCGCCAAAGTTTCCGAGTGACAGGAGAGGGTAGGGTGTCTTGCTGTAGAACAAGAGCAGAAGCGAAATGATTCAAGGGTCTCTATGTTGCTTGAAAGGCATGTCAGAAAGGTTGACGGCAAACGTACTAAGGACGCAAATGGACGCGCTGGCGGACTAAGCAAGCAAATTGCGGGTATCACCGATAACCAACTGTTCCGTGCTGCCTTAGCCAATATTGTATATGCAGAAATAACTGATGTTTAATCTGTGTTTGTGTGACCACATTGTTGCGATAATACTAATTTGTTTTGTCTTTCCTTTTCCTTTTTATGTACACAACGTTTTTAGTAACCATGCTACCTCATGTTATGCCTTTGTTCTGTACCACTCCCCTCTGTAATGCCTCTGGCCCTGAGGGTATAATAAATAAATAAATAAATAAATGCGAGCTGGATCCACACCAGACTTCTTGCATCCACATCAGAATACTCGTGATTAGAGTGGTGCAGTCCACTGATGCCGAATTTTCGCAGACACAATGCCCACTGAATGAGCCAAACATTCAGAACTTTTAGCAAAAATAGGCAGCATAGGGCACGATTATCGGTCACAATATTAAATGGACGTCTGAACAAGTGTGGTCGAAATTTTCCAATTATCCACATAATACCAAGACACCCTTTTACATGGCCTGAGAAGCTTTTTTCAGCTTTCGTAAGCATGCAGTTGGCGCAAGCAACGACCCAATCATGAAAGCCATCTTTGCCTTGGGCAAGTCTGCTACCAAGACCGACGACACTAGCGTCAGTGTGAAGCCCTGTTAGAGCTGACGGATCAAAAATTAGAAGTTCAAGTTGTTGAGATGCATCGTCGCACACCTGTGACCATGCTGATAGATCACAACTGCTGGCGAGAAGGTTGGTCGAAGGGGCCATGACTGAAGCAAAAGAACGGATGATGCGTCGGAAATATGAGCACAAACTGATGAAGCTTCCAGGCTGTTTATTAGTAGTAAGTTTCGGGAACGAGGCATTAGCAGTGTGTTTTGTAGGGTTTGCAAGAATACCTTCTTTGGAAACTACGTGGCCGTGGTTGGTAAGCTTGTGGACAGCAAAGTGGCATTTCTTCAAATTAAGTTGAAGACCTGCCTTGGCGAGGCAAGTGATAACATGCTCGTGGTGAGCAAGATGGAACAAGATGTTGGTTAAAAATACCACAATGTCGGCTAAGCAGCAAAGTTCCATTTCAGACCACGAAGAGAAGCGTCCATCATTCTTTCGAAGGTTGTTTGCGCGTTGCAGAGGCCGAAGCGCATAAGGTTGAATTTGTAGAGCCCATCAGGTGTTACAAAGGCCGTCTTCGAGCAGTCTGACTGTGGTGGTTCTTGGGCCCTCAGACGCAGAAACCCAAGACAAGGACAAGAGAAACATCTATTGACTTCACACACAAAACGATCACAACACGGTGGCTATCTGTACAACACACTGGCTCCATAATTCAGTCCTACAGTCCTTATGTCTACGCGCCCGCGAGTAACCCACGCGTCCTCACTACTCGGAAGTCTAATTCCGTCGGGCGCCACTCCCGCTCCCGCTGAAGACGGTGGCGTCGACGACGCAACCTCGCCACGGGAAGGTTGCCAAGTGCACGGCAGCTCACGAGCAGACCATCAGCTGCTCGTGCTGCACCAGGCGGCCCCACGCTGCGGCCGACGCAACACCGAGGTCGCACCTTCAATTGGCGGTTGTGCCGGACCGGCTCCGACGTGGCACCGTGGCCACGATCTCGGTGACTGGTTGTGCCGGACCCGAGTCTGGACAGGATCAGCCGCTTGCCCTGGCCCGCACGCTCGTCCGCCACAGGAACAGCATGTCAGGCCCGGCCCGGAACCGCCACTCGCCTCAGGAACATGCCACGTTCATCCCGGTTGGGTTAGTGAAACCCGCTCGTTGGTTCGGTCCCCTGAGGCCCGACGCCTAGCGCTCTTGCTAGCTGGCCGCGTTCTTCCTCTGCCCGTCGCTGTTCCGAAACTCACGCGCTCACGTTCGTCTGACCCCGTGCACACTTTCGTCTTCGTCGGTTATTTTCCGCTGTCGGTTTCACTTCCAGTTTCGATTTTGGTTGTGAGAAGCACTCTTACCACACTCCCCCCAACTTCCAGTACGTTGTACACACGTAACACACAGTTCCCCAATATAACAAAGGTTCCGCACACTTTAAATGTCACAGTTTAGATGTAAAGAAAAAAAACTAATTGCACTATGATGACAACATGATAAAAAAAATTGTGTACAACGGCAATAAGTCACTGCTCGGTAAAAGCCGCATGACTCATATAGTCGGCACCAACGTTGTTCACACCACGAATGTGTTCCACGTGAAAGTCATATTCCATAAGAAGGAGACTCCACCGCAGGACTCGATTATTTAGGTGCCTAGCTGACTGAATATAAGTCAATGGCTGGTGGTCACATTGCAACGTGAACGGCTTGCCATAGAGAAAAATGTGGTATTTGCGAACAGCCCAGACTACGGCAAGGTCTTCTCTTTCAATTGTGGAGTAGGGTGCTTCGCGGGGTAGTAATTTACGGCTCGCCTAGGAAACTGGGTGAAGACGGCATTGATGTTCCTGGAACAATACTGCTCCTAAGCTCCGCGAAGACGCATCCGTGCGCAGAACAAATGGCTTATGCAAGTCGGGTGACTTCAGCACAGGCTGCGTGGACAATAGATTCTGCACTTGTCGAAACGCTCTCTCATGTTCTTCACCCCATAATAACTTATTGGGGTGGCCTTTCTTTGTAAGTTCTGTGAGCGGAAATGTCAACTCAGCGTAATTGGGCAAAAAGTCGTGGTAATAACCTAATAGGCTGAGGAAGGCTTTCAATTCCTTCTTGGTGCTTGGTGGCACAGCTGCTTGTATCTTATCAGTAATGCTCTTACTCGTCTGCAGCATACTTTGCCCAACAGTGTGGCCCCAAAAAGTGGTAGTCGGACAGCCGACCGCACATTTCGCTGGTTTTATAGTTAGACGAGCCGCTCTGACGCGCTCAAACAATCTCTTTAGGGTTACCAAGTGTTCTTCCCAAGTTTCAGTAGCGACAAGCACATCGTCGAAGTAATAGAACACATTGGGAATCCCCTCGGTGACGACTCGCATTAGCCGATTAAATACTGCCAGCGCAGTTTTGATGCCGAAGGGCATAAAGTTGAAGTGGTACAAGCCAGATTAACATGAAAAAGCCGCGAGCTCTTTAGACTGACTGGCCATAGGTACCTGCCAGTATCCTTTAGTAAAATCAAAGCGCGAGAAGTAGTTGCATCCCGTAAGCTTAGCGAACATCGTATCTGTGCGAGGGATCGGCTCACAATCCGGAAGTATGACCTTGTTCAGTTGTCGAAAGTCAATACACAAACGCATGGTGCCATCTTTCTTCTTGACGACTACTATGGGCGAGTGATAGGCTGACGTTGACCTTTCAATGACACCTAACTGCAGCATGTCCTTCACTTCCTCCTCGATGGCACCTTTGACAGTAAAAGGTAGCGGGTACTGTCGGACCTGTATGGGAGCCTCTGATGTAAGCTTCAACTCACAGTGAACAATGTCAGTCTTCCCAGGTACATCTGAGAAAACGTCTCTGAATTCTTTAAGAACCGCTGTGGCTTGCTGTCGTGCATCAGCGTTGAGCTCCGATGCTATGGTAACATTCGTCCAGTCCTGTGTCTTTTCTAGTGTGATATGGGGCACTTCGTCGGACTGAACCTCGTCTGAGTCACTTGGAAACGACGTGGTAACGCCTGCAACCGTTCGTTGGCTTAGTGGCTTGCGCTCCTCATACTTCTTTAACATGTTGATGTGAAAGAGCGTAACCTTGTGGCCCAGGTTTACCAGGTAATCCAGTTCGCTGCGTTTCTCAATAACAGGGAAGGGGCCCTTCCAGGAAAGCTTGTTAGCATCGGCTGGTAACAACACCAGCACCTGGTCACCAGGGACAAGTTCGCGCTGTCTCGCTTTCTTATCGTAGTACCCTTTCTGCAGCTTCTTCGCCTTCATCAATTCTTCGTGTGCGAGCACACAGGTGCGTTCTAAACGTTGCCGCAGCTCCATCATATGCGTGTATGTCGTCTTGGTTTCGTCATCGAGGCGAGGGTTCGTCCACAGCTCCTTGAGAACAGCCATTGGCCCTCGCACGTATCTACCATATAATAATTCAAAAGGAGAGAATCCAGTGCTACATTGGGGAAGCTCTCGGTAGGCGAACAGTAACGGACCAATGTAACGGTCCCGGGTTTTCGGACGCTCTTGACACATTCGCCCTATCATGCGTTTTATTGTCCCAATAAAACGTTCAATCAAACCATTGGCCATCAGATGGTATGGCTTAGTAGGCAGTTGTTTGAATGAAAGCAGTCGGCTGAATTCCTTCATAACTGCTGACATGAAAGACGTGCCGCGATCACTGATGATCTCTTTAGGTATGCCAACGCGAGAGAACATTTCCAGGAGACCTTCCGCAACCTGTCTCGCTTCATTGGAGGGAAGTGCTACCGCGTCGGGGTATCGCGTCGCAAAATCTATCATTGTCAGTATGTAGCGATTGCCCTTTTCAGATGTTAGTAACAATGGGCCGATAATATCAATGCCAACTCTCGTAAACGGTGCCTCGATGATAGGCGTGGTGCCCAAGGGAGCGCGTCCCGCCAGGTGGCGTGGCACCATCCGTTGATAGATGTCGCAAGATTTCACGAAGCGTTTTGTGTCGGATTGGACACCCGGCCAGTAGAACTCTCCAGTGACCCTGCTTACTGTCTTCGTGATACCTTGATGGCCGGCTAAGATGCCTTCGTGGGCTAATTTCAGCACCCAATCACGCAACTGTCGTGGTACAACAAGTTGCTCCAAATTAGTTCCATCTGGCATGTTGTGCTTGCGGAATAAGGTTCCGTCCCGAATGAAAAACACCATTTCTCGATCGTTCGACATGATTTTCTTGCCAACCGCCTCGAAACACTTTCGCAAAGTTTCGTCATCCACTTGATATTTTTAAGCGCCTTACTTGCCACTTGTAAAGCAGGCAGAGTCATCATAGGTAACGAAGTGTGCTTCTTCGTTTCTCCTGCTTTTCCCACGAGGACTTCTTCAGGTAGGGGCTACTTTTCCATGGCTTCATGCGGTGGCTCATACGCTTCCTCCGCATTCGATCTTGGTTGGGTTGCGTGCAAATTGCCAGATACATCCTGCTCACCATTGACAGCATCTCCTTTGCTAGAGTCTGTGCATGGTGCACGCCTTGTTTCCACATGGCCATGGTCATGCTGTGGTGCTGACTCATTCATAGGTAACGTATCCGGCAGTGCCGCGCCCTTGACGTTGCCCAAAATTACGTCGTATAATGGGTCGGTCATACACCTAATGAGTACTTCCCCAGTAAACAATGTACATTGCAAAAGGACTTTTGCCTCTGAGAGGTATCGCACAGTACGGTCCAGTAAGTACACTGAGCTCGTCGTTCCCGTGAACTTCTCCTTCGGAACCAAGGATTGCCGCACAACGACCGTGTTGCAGCCAGTGTCTCGAAGCACATGCACTGGTCTGTCCTCTAGGAACCCCTCCACAACAGGCATGTCAGTGACTCCAATGTTCGTGGATCGTCGACTTGATGTGGCATTGACGATGGGTATTGTTCCGCCGTCTTGGAGAACAATGTAGCCACTCTTATGGTGTTCACGTGTCAAGTCTTCGCGTTTTTCCGATAGCATACATGATGCCTGGTCTTTGCCAAATTTTCTACCGGGGCATCTGTCACTGCTGTGTCCACTTTGTTTGCATACTCCGCATCGGCTGAAAGTATTCCCTTTCGTGCGAGACCAGCAGTCGGCTGCGCGATGGCCTGCCTTGTCACAAAAGAAACAGCGAGTTGCAGGCTTCTCCGTCTTCTTCGCGGACTCCGGCTTGGACACCGAAGGTCCCGGATCCTTGGGAATCCGCTCTCTTCCTAAGTTTGTGAGCGCCTGTGCTTTCATGAAGTTATTGGCAGTCTCGCAAAGCGAACTCAGGGTTTTGCAACTTCTCTCCTTGAGAAAGATCCTGAGTGCCGGAGAACAACCCTTCATGAATTGCTCACTTATCATCAGATCTCGCAGGCTAGCAAAGCTTGTCTCCGTTTTTCCCACTTCAAGCCAACGGTCAAAGTAGCCGGAAAGTCTTGCAGCATACTGCAGACCAGTCTCGTTTTCTTCGGGCTTCGCTTTACGAAATTTTCCGCGGTAGCCTTCCGCAGGATAGCGGAAACTCAGTAGAAGCGCCGCTTTCAGCTGAATATAATTCAGCACAGCTGTTGGATCTAAGCGGCCTATGACTGTTAGCGCTTCTCCTGTCATGCATAGGCTAAGCGAAAGAGCCCACTTTTCACGCGGCTACCCTTGACACGTGGCGACCCGTTCAAATCGCTGCAGGTACGCGTCGAGGTCGTCCCGAGCCTCACTGAAGGGCGGAATCAGTTTATGAGGACTGCAGACCTCTGTTATTCCTCTGGCGCTCATGCTGGATCCTCCTTGTTCGCCAGCCACCATTGGCTGTACCCTGCTTGCGCTCTCCTGAAGTCGAAGCTTCAGTTCGAGGACCTTCAATCTTGTTCCTGCACCTTCTGCTGCTGCTCTAACAGCTTATGCTGCCTCTCAGCGTTTTCTTTCGCGATCTCGCGCTCCCTAGCACGCTAATCTCGAGCTTCAACGCACTCTCGCTCAACCCACTCTCTGAGCTCCTCGTTCTCCAACCCTAGCTGTTGGCCAAGTGCAGTAAATTTCTCCCTGTTCATGACAAAGGCTGCGTCTGAGTAATGGCTTTAGATTTTAATAAGTCATCCTGGAATCTTCTGATCCTGGAATCTTCTGATTCTGGCAGGCTCGCCAATTGTGGTGGTTCTTGGGCCCTCAGACGCAGAAACCCAAGACAAGGACAAGCGAAACATCTATTGACTTCACACACAAAACGATCACAACACGGTGGCTATGTGTACAATACACTGGCTCCATAATTCAGTTCCACAGTCCCTTATGTCTACGCGCCCGCGAGTAACCCACGCGTCCTCACTACTCGGAAGTCTAATTGAAGTCTAATTCCGTCGGGCGCCACTCACGCTCCCGCTGAAGACGGTGGCGTCGACGACGCAACCTCGCCAAGGGAAGGTTGCCAAGTGAACGGGAGCTCACGAGCAGACCATCAGCTGCTCGTGCTGGACCAGGCGGCCCCACGCTGCGGCTGACGCAACACCGAGGTCGCACCTTCAATTGGCGGTTGTGCCGGACCGGCTCCGACGTGGCACCGTGGTTACGGTCTCGGTGACTGGTTGTGCCGGACCCGAGTCTGGACAGGATCAGCCCCTTGCCCTGGCCCGCACGCTCGTCCGCCACAGGAACAGCATGTCAGGCCCGGCCCGGAACCGCCACTCACCTCAGGAACATGCCAGCTCGTCCCGGTTGGGTTGGTGAAACCCGCTCGTTGGTTCGGTCCCCTGAGGCCCGACGCCTAGCGCTCTTGCTAGCTGGCCGCGTTCTTCCTCTGCCCGTCGCTGTTCCGAAACTCACGCGCTCACGTTCGTCTGACCCCGTGCACACTTTCGTCTTCGTCGGTTATTTTCCGCTGTCGGTTTCACTTCCAGTTTCGATTTTGGTTGTGAGAAGCACTCTTACCACACTGACTCTTCTGTAGACACCGGCCAACAGCCGGAACGCAAGTCCAATGAAGAAAAGGACTCTGCTTTATGTAGGCAGTCTAATCCATCATTAATACGGGCTGGAGGGTACACTTCTTTAGGTGGACTTTTGTTGAGCCGGCGGGAGTCAACGCAGAACGTGATGTACTCGTCTTTTGTCTTAGCGAGAAGTACCGGCAAAGCCCAGGGACTACTGGATAACTCAAAGATGCGGCGTTTCATCATGTCGCGTACTTAATTGATAGCACGGCGTTAAGCTGATGACACATGGTATGAACGCTGTCGTAGTGAGGCTTGCTGGCTGGTGCCAATAGGCTGAACAACTGTTGATCTTCGGACTAAAGAAAGCGGATCGCAATGGCAATCAAATGAAGACCGAAAACGCTGTCGAAGCTTAAAGATTTCATTGTGTTTTACAGCAAAAGCTGTTATGAGATCACAAATCAGGTCATTGCCACAAGAGTGTACCTCAACACAGCTGGTTTCTGTAACCCAATAGAACAAAATTATAAAAAAAACCTGGCGCCAATGACAGAGTGGTGCTCAAACCCGGGTCCACTGGGTGCCCGCCCAGTTTTCTACCAATACGTTTCGCTGGTGTTGTTTTTTTCATGGTATTTATTAAAATATTTGCACAATAAAGACAAAATCAAGTGAACAAAAGTAAAATCAAATCGCAAAAGTAAGCACTCAATTGTTACTCATAAACACGAAATGGTTAACACAGCGTGAGTTCCTCACAGGGAGAGTTCTTCACATCGTGTTATACAAACAAAAAAGGGGTGAGGTCAAACAGTTCTCTAAGACGGACTACGCTGGTGCTTCGGACTTTTTGACAAACTTGCAGTAGGCAGGCTTGATGTCGGGAAGGCAATCGCTTTAATACGACTTACAAAGCGTTTTAAAACAGCGATAAAACAACCTGTCGTAGCACAGTGCGAAAAGTGTTAAGAGTGGGCCGTACAACGCTCCAACTCATTATAAATCCTTATTCTTGTTCACCTGATAACTGTGGCGCATACCCACTTCAAGCATAATTTCTGATCACCGGCAGCCACTGCATGAACAGTTGGCATAAAATTCCTTGCAAGTATTTAGTGGATACCACAGTTCTGAGAAGAATAACGAAAAATAGCATAGCCATTGCCGTCCTTGTGCCAAAAAATTTATTAATAATGTCATAGTGGGTATCAAGCAAATGTGCTTACAGTAGTTAACCAATGAGTGTTTAGAAAAGGCTCTGAAAGGCCGCTCATCTTGCTTTTGCTGTGACTGTGCTGCGCCGTAAGCGCAGGCCTGGCGTTTTTCGGGCATGAACTCAGGATCAATAGCTACAATTTCTACATTGTCAGCGACCGCTGTAGGTGGCGTGACGACGCAAATCGAGACTGACACCACAGGGTCGGAATAGCCACGGGGAAAACGTAGTCAGAAGCTTTGTAGTCTCTAAGACATTCTGCACGGAGTACTGGTGTTGCGCTAGCCGAATGATTACCTGCGTAACCTGAGAATCACTGTTATAGAATCTGGCAATAAAGAGTGAAAGCAAGGCATTCCGACAGCGTGCGATAGGGGCTAATGGCGTAAACAGAACTGGCACTATTCCAACAGGCGGACATGATAGCTGAATGAGAGTGATGGATAACTGTGCAGTAGTGACGTCCGAAGCTGATCACGTTTTATTGAATCGACAGTCTTCTGAGTCGAAGCACGACACAATTGATGATAATTCGTAAGGGGTGCAGTTCACTGCAGCAGAATGTGACGATAGCGAACTACAACCAAGAATAACGTCATAGAACGGAACAAAACATCGAAGTCGACGATATACATACATGACATCTTGAATAACAACTTCAGCTGCGCACAATGCCGACGGCTGAATGTGTGTGACGTAGCCGTTCACAAAGAGATACCGGTAAGGGGAGTGTTCACCTTGTTG